>VZQC01015123.1:1569523-1620078 GCA_009823505.1 Rhizomys pruinosus
GAGAAGCAAAACAGTCTACTTTCTCTGTAGCTGTTGTCTTGGTCTCTGGTCAATTCTGGCTGTTTCCTTTCATGGACTGACAGTTTGTCCAGGCATGACCTTTCGATCCTACTAATGAAGCACAAGCAATTAGATATATAGGTATTTAATCAGTACTAATTGTTATGATAGGTTACTTTGGTATAGACACAGATGTTTGGATGGTATGTTAATCCATGAATTACTTTTTTTCTGTTAAATATGATAGTGTCTTACTGTGACTTATAACATCTCCTAACCATTAGAGGATGTAAGCTTGTGGCATCAGCCATGGGTTATTCAGGAGTTTTTATGAGGAGCGTGATAGGATTTGTGTCCTGGGATGCCTGACCAAGGTCATCCTTACCAAGTCATAAATTTTCGGGATTCACAAGCCCTTGAGAGAAACCAGCTGCCCACCCACTAGTCCTGCTTCTGTCCCTGCCCCATCTCTGACTCTGGTGGGGCCAGTAACTGAAGAATGGGTTTGGCTGTGAATCTTCAAGCAAAGTCAAAGCAGATGTTGGGGAGCACAGGGAGAAGATTCCAAAAGGCTGTGCAGATGGAGTCCCCTGGGAGCCAACTGCTGCTGTAGCTGAAGAGCTCACAGAGGTCCTGCACGGACAGCCCTGGAGGGCAAAGAGGACTGTGCTGTCCCTGTAGTGGAGTGTCCCATGAGATGATTTGGCGTGGAGAGAGAGTTGGTTTGGGGTTTTCTTTTTGTTTCATTTTCCAAATAATTCTTTAGGGGTTGGAGAAATGGCTCAGCAGTTAAGAGCACCTACTATTCTTACAGAGGACCCAGGTTCAGTTCCCACACGGTGGCCAACAACCATCTGCAACTCCAGTTCCACCAGATCTGATGCCCTCTTCTGGCCTCCACAGGCACTGCAAGCACATGATGCACTTACATACAGGCAGGCAAAACACTCATACCCATAAAATAAAAAGAAATAATTCAAAAAATAATTATAATCCTTTAAAAACACAGTAAGGGGCTGGAGAGATGGCTCAGTGGTTAAGAACACTAGCTGCCCTTGCAGAGGACCTAGATTTGATTCCAAGCTCCCATATGAAGGCTAACAACTGTTTGTAACTCCAGTTCCAGGGGAATCTGACACTCTTTCCTGACCTCTGAGGGCATTGCACAACACAGGTGCACCTATGTACATGCAGGTAATACACTCACACATAGCTTTTTAAGAAAATAAAAATAAGAACTAAAATAATAAATAAAAATCCATTAAGCTCATCCAGGCATGGTGGGGCACGCCTTTAATCCCAGCGCTCAGGAGGCAGAGGCAGGCAGATCTCTGTGAGTTCAAGGCCAGCCTGGTCTACATAGCCAGCTAGAACTACAGGGAGACCCTGTCTCAAAAAGACAAAAAAAAAAGTCTACTGTGTCGATGCTGACTATGAAATTGTAGCTCTGTTCCCTAAGTCCAGAAAACAGAAAATTAGTTTTCCATGAACCTACTAATAAAAATACTGACACACCGGGCTGGAGGGATGGCTGAGAGGATAAGGGCTTCTACTGCTCTTTCAGAAGAGAAGACTTCTGCTCCCAGCACCCATAACAGGTGACTCACAACTGCCTGTAACTCCAGCTCCAGAGGGTGTGACGCCTCTGTGGACATCGCACAAGCCCAAACACACACACACACACACACACACACACACACACACCAAACACACATGTGCATGTGCATACTTTAAAATAATTTTTAAAAAATAAAAAATTAAATTTAAAAAATAAAATAATTTTATTTTTGGAGATAGAGTCTCCCAGTAGCTCTGGCTGGCCCTGGATCTATATAGATCAGGCTAGCCTCAGTCTCACAGAGATCTGCTTTCTTCTGCCTCCTGAGTGCTGGGATCAAAGGTGTGTGCCACTACACTCAGCTAAAATAAATTTTTTTTGGTCTTTTTTTTTTTAGAAATAAGTTCTTTTTTTATTAATTTTATTTATTTCTGTATGTGTAGGAATGTACTGTCTGCATGCAAGTTTGTGCACCCGTGTTGTGCAATGCCGCGGAGGTCAGAAGAGGGTGTCGGATTCCCCTGGAACTGGAGTTCTCCTGGAATTGGAGTTTCAGGCGGTTCTTGGCCGCCATGTGGGTGCTGGGGATCGAACCCAGGTCCTCTGTAAGAGCAATCGGCTCCTTAAATACCGCATTAGGCATCTCTCAGCCCTGTCTTTTCAAGACAGAGTCGCCCTGTAGCCCCACTGGCCTGGAACTCACGGTGTGACAGGCTGGCCTTGAACTCACAAATATCCGCCTGCCTCTAGCCTCCCAAGTGCTAGGATTAAAAGTCATGCGCCACCACGCCCTGGCAAATAATATTTTTAAAATTTTTTTTTAAAAAGACATTTTATTTTGGGTTAGAGAGATGGCTCAAGCAGTTAAGAGCACTGGCTGCCTTAGCAGAGGACCTGGGTTTGTTTTCCAGCACCCACACGGTGTTAATTTTCTGTAACTCTAGTTCCAGGGGGAACACATGTCCTCTTCTGACTTCTGCAGCTTTGCATGACACAGGTGCACTTACATACGCAGGCAAGTAAATGCTCATGCACTTAAAATAGAAATAGACAATAAATATATAAAATATTGGATAATGAGTTAATAGCTCTAAAAGAAATTGTTCAAACTAGTCAAGCTTAGATGGCAGAATATAATCTGTAGAATTACAAGAGCTTCAGTAGACATCAAGTCATTGTGTCTTATTGCAGGGTTTGGGTTCTAGGCGTTTTTGTTTGTGGTTAGTGTTTTATAAACAACGTCCTCAACGCTTATGTAACGAACTTTTTTCATAAACTCCAGGAGATTTCAAGGCAGCATTCCTGGAACTGATGCTTGCTGCATGGCTCCAAAAGCCTTCTCAGGAACAGCCCTTTGGCAAGTCCAAAGCTGTCCCAGCCTGTGGCGGAGGACCCGTGGGCATGTCCATACTGTGTTGCCGCGTCCAAGTAGGAGACACTCATCCTCAACCTCCACAGAGGCAGCCACCACTGTTAGCCCCTCACAAAACAGCTAACCACCATCCGTAACTGCAGTCCGAGACGCCCTTGCCTTCTTCCAGGCCTCTCTGTAGGCAGATTGCATGCAAACATGTGCATTAATAACTAATATACATGCAGGGCAAAACGCTCAACCATAAAAGATAATAGAATGATATATACATAATAGTAAATAGAATATATAGACGACATAAATGATAGATGGAGTAGTGACCCAAGGCTGCCAAATCACTAAAAGAACAGCAAGTAGCCCTCAGGCATCCCAGAGCCCTGAACCTGAACCAGCTGCACCTCAATAACGCAACCCAGTCTCTGTCACCTGCCCTGTCTGAATCTCTCCAGCGCTGAAGTCCTCTGGGAAGCAGACTTGCGAATGCTCCTTGGCTCCTGGGACTCAAATGGGTAGAGCCAGAACTAGGGGTAGGGTGAGTCTGCCACTAAAATCTCCAATGCAACTACTGGAAAGTAGATGTTGGGTGAAAATGGGCCTTAGGACCATTTAAGGATGAAATTCAGAAAGGCTAGTGGAGATAGGGTGATGTCCTGGGGACCAGAACCAGAACCCTAGTGCCAACTGCTGTCTCCTGCTGGTGCTCCTGGGTCATGTCCTAGGTACCTGTGCAGGTGAGCAGAGAGGATCAGCGGAAAAGTATGAGCTCGAACATGTTCCGGTGTGCTCTGTGATGTGTTGTGTGTGGTGTATGTGTGGAATGTTGTGATGTGGTATGTGTGTATGTGGTGTGTATGTGTGCTGTTGTGTTGGTCTGTGTGTGTGTTATATGTTGTAAGTTGTGTGTGTCTGTGTCTTGTGTGTATGTGTGTTATGGGTGTGAATCAGTGTTAGCCTGTTTATGTTGTATGTGTATTGTCTGTATGTGTATGTGGTGTTGTGTGTGCGGTGTGTATGTGTGTGTCGTGTGTATGTAATCTGTGTCGTCTGTGTGGTCTGGATGGGTGTCGGGTGGGTGTCGTTGTTGGTGTTGTGATGTCTGAATGTGTATCTGGTGTTGTGTTAGCTAGTGGAGAATGTACTAGTGTGTGTCCACGTAGGTATGTGGTGGTGATCTTTAGTACGGTGTCTGTATTGTATGTTAGTGGGTCTCTGAATGGGTGTCTAAAGTGTGTGTTGGTCTCTGTGATGGTGTCTGTGGATCTCCTGTGTATTGTGGTCTAGTCGTCTCTGTGTTGTCTGTTTTCTCGGGTGTGTTTCGTCGTGATGGTGGTAATCACTCTGTGTGTATGTACGTGATATATGGCATGTCGTGTGGTTTTACTAGAAATGTCGTGATGTCTGTCTTGTGTGCTGATGTGTACTGTCTGGTGTGGTCTGTTGTTCTGTGCTGTGATGTGTGTCTCGGGTCTGGGTGTTCAGGTTGCCACCATGCGGCGCGGACCCTGGGCTAAGCGGCCGCTCTCGGGTCTCCAGACACCACGGTGAATCTTTGGGGTCCGTGCCCTTGGCCCTCCTCGCAACGGATGCATCATATCCACGGGCTTCTCGCTACACCTGGTGTGCTGGACCTTTTGCTTGGGCGAGGGTTGGAATGCCGGTCGGAGCAACGGCTGGAGCCAAGTAGGCTTTTGGTGTTCAGGGACAAGGTGTCTAGCGGCAGCTGTCCCAGTCTGCTCTAGGGGTACAGGGAAGGGGGGAATGAGTGTCTGGCTGGCAGCGGCGAACTGGGTTGAGGTTTGACAAGAGCCTGCACAACTCTGAGTCATATTGACAGGGACCAGATATGGATGTTTAGGGACTCCTCGTGGCAAAGAGAGTTGAGATGTGGAACAACTGTGGAGACTCTTTGAGAACCTTGGGAGGGACAGTGTAACTGTGGAGCTGGGAGAGATGCTGGTGTGGGCATTAGGGTTGGAGGAACCGTGTGATAAAACAGGAGTGTAGCAGGACAGTAGAGGCAAGGCACCCGCCACCATGGAGGGATAGGGGTCATGGTGTCGGCATTTGTGGTAAAAGGGCACCATCGTGCGTGGGGTGAGGGGTGCAGGAAGGCGAAGCACCGCTAAGTGGCAGGTAGGAGAGCGGAACTCAAGATGGGAGATTCACAGGATGGCCAAAACGCTACGAGTTTACGTACTGCTAATCATCAACATTTTAGGGATTGACCACCGCACCAGTCGGATGATCCATTTTCTAGCTAAGGAGGTTGGTATAAGGGATGGGTTTTCTGGAGTTTGTGGAGAATAAAGAGTCACCGGTCCCCGAGACCCAGTGAAGTCTGGTTTAGTTTTTCATAGGGTGGCGAATCTGTCTTGTGTGGCTTCACTGTTTGGTTTATATTGTTTGATATTCTTTGACGAAGTATGGGAGCCATCGCTGACAGAGGGAACCTGCCATCCTCCTGCCTCAGCCACTTAAGTGTCTGCATCACTATGCCTGCATATAGTTTAATTTCTTTTAGTTTGGGGTTTGTTTGGTTTTTGGGGGGTTTTTTTTTTTTTTGGTCTTTTTTGAGACAGATCCCCCATAGCTCCAGCCTGACCTGAACTTGCTATGTGAACCAGGCTGGCCTTGAACTCAGAGATCCACCTGCCTACTGCCTCCCGAGTGCTGGGATTAAAGTGTGTGCCACCACGCCAGGACATTTATTTTATTTTATTTTTAATTTTATGTATATGTGGTCTGGGGTATGTGCACATGTGTACAGGTTCCTGAGTATACTGGAGGCATCAGATCCCCTGGGAGATGTCGTTAGAGGAGGTTGCGAGCCACACTGATGGGGTTGCTTGAAATGGAACTCAGGTCCTCTCAAGAAACAGTATCTGCTCTTAACCGCTGAGCCATCTCTTCAGCCCTACATTCATTTTGTAAATAGAGACTTCTTGCATTTTTTTTATTTTTTAATGAGATGATGTTGTTTTGACATCCTTTTTACTTATGACATGTTTCCATGGGTATGTGCATGGCTAGGCACTGCACCATGGTCATATGTGGAGGGCAGAGGACAACTTCCAGAGTTATTTCTTTCCTTTAACCATGTGGGTCCCAGGGACTGAACTCAAATGATCAAGTTCTTCACCAGGCACTGTTACCCTCCGTGCCATCCATCCTGCCAGTCGAGGAAGTCTTAGTGGAAGTTATGAACTCTGAGTCATGCCCTTGAAGGTAACATTGGGACCCCAGCCCCTCCTCTTCCTCTCCATCTCTCTTTCCTCTTTCCTCCATTTTTCTCGCCAACCCCCATCACAAATCACTCCACTTGGCTCTTCACACCCACCTCTGACACACGCCCATGTCACTCCCTCCAGCAGAGCTGACCGTTGGAAACCATGAACCTGACAGGCACGACACCATCTCCTCCTCCCTCAGGAGCCTACACTCTGCGCTATGACCTCACGGCCTGGCATGTGGAGGGGTCTGGGCAGCCCCAGTTCCTGGCCCTGGGATACCTGGATGGTGAGCTCTTCCTGCGCTACGATGGGGACAGCAGGACGGCAGAGCCCTGGGGACTCAGGATGAAGGGACCCATGGGAGCTGAGACCTGGGCAAGAGAGACTGAAGAGCTGCAGGAGAAGGAGCAGCAGCTCAGGACGATGCTGGCAGAGGTCATGGGACATCACAGACACCACAAGGGTGAGTGCTCAGAGCTAGAAGCACGCAGGTGCGGTGCGATGCTGGTCCCCGAAGCCAGGGTGGGGGCGGGGCAGGGCGGGGCAGACCCAGGCTGATTGAGCAAAGCAGTGGTGCTTCCAGGGAGTTATAGGGAACCACACTTGGATGGATCCAAAGATTTGCCCCTCCCCCCCCCCAGCCTTGTGTCCCAGTGGGAGCCAAGGGCCTGGAACAACCAGGTAGCCGGTCCCTGCCTGGAACGGGCCAGGCTTTCACACCCTCCAGGCCACACTGGACTGTGAGCTCCATGGAAACAGCACTGGAAGCTTCTGGATCTTGGGCTATGATGGACAGGACGTCCTCATCTTTGATGTAAACACACTCGCTCATCTGGAAAGTGGGGGTGCCCTCGGCCCAGCCAGCCAAGATGCTCTGGGAGAGGCATGGCCCCAGGGCTGGTCTTGTGAAGACTTTCCTGAATGACTCATGTCCTGCTCGGCTTCAGAGATACCTGGCTTCCTTGAGGAAACACCTGGTGGAGACAGGTCTGACAGGGCTCATTGGCTCTAACCGGGTCTCAGCATGGATTCCAGGGGGAGGGAGTTCAGCGGATTGTACGCTCACTGCACAGCCTAACCTAGCACCTCTAGAAGGATCGGCAGCTTGGCCAGGGAAGCACACGTCTGCAGTGGGTCATCCTCAGCCCAAACCCCAAAAAGGCAAGGAAGTGACTTTCCCTCAGCTTCCTTCTCTGGTCTCATCTCTTCAAGGACAAAACACAGCTAGGTGTGGAGTCCAGGATGCTGGCTGTAGATAGGTCCCCCTGGCCAGGAGCTAAGGCAGGATAGAGCACTGCAGGCCTAGAGCTGGATCACATACTCAAAGGCAAATTACCCTGTGTCAGGGACCAGGGGTCATTGTGCTAATTCTACTCTTAATTCTTTTTTTTAAATATTTTATTTATTTTTACTTCGTGTGAATATATGTATTGCCTGCATGTATGTAAGTGCACCTGTGTTGTGCAATGCCTGTGGAGGACAGAAACAGGCTTAGGATCCCCTGGAACTGGAGTTAAGGACAGTTGTTAGCTGCTATGTGGGTGCTGGGATTTGAACCCTGTTCTTTCTGCAAGAGGAGCCAGTGTTCCTAACTGCTGAGCCATCTCTCCAGCCCCTCTACTCTTGATTCTTTAAAGGACAAGTTTAAAGCTTTCACGTCAGCAAAGTCACGAGACAGAAGAAAGAAAAGAAAAGAAAAGAAAAGAAAAGAAAAGAAAAGAAAAGAAAAGAAAAGAAAAGAAAAGAAAAGAAAAGAGAAGAGAAGAGAAGAGAAGAGAAGAAGAGAGGAAAAGAAAAGTGTCCTAAGAAACAAGTTTGAGGAACAGAGAGACAGGCCAAGACCCCAGCTATCACCCAGCTGTCCCCAAAAGAAAGGGGTCAAAGCCAGAGGCAAGGAATCAGGACTGTCCTTAGGGACAGCCCCACACTGTTCCTTAAAGCACATGTGTACAGACACATCCCCCTGAGGTCTGATGTCCAGCCGCTGTAGACCATGGCTGCCTACAGAGTCATCTACCCTGTGAGCTGGAAGGTGTGTCCACGGGCCTCTGACAGCAAGGTCTTCGTGTCCTCTCACAGGCTCCAGGTAGACAGGAGCCTGACCCCACAGAGTATCAGAAGCCACTGGGGCTTCACCAGCCTCCCAGGGTCATGTGACCCTGGTGACGAGGCATCCAGGGAGGGAAGGCTGCAGGTTAATGTGCACAGGGAGGCTGCAGGTTAATGTGCACAGGGAGGCTGCAGGTTAATGCGCACAGGAAGGCTGCAGGTTAATGCCCACAGGGAGGCCGCAGGTTAATGCACACAGGGAGGCCGCATGCACACAGGGAGGCCGCAGGTTAATGCGCACAGGGAGGCCGCAGGTTAATTCGAACAGGGAGGCTGCAGGTTAATGCGCACGGGGAGGCTGCAGGTTAATGCGCACGGGGAGGCTGCAGGTTAATGCACACGGGGAGGCTGCAGGTTAATGCACATGGGGAGGCTGCGGGTTAATGCACACGGGGAGGCTGCAGGTTAATGCACACGGGGAGGCTGCAGGTTAATGCACACGGGGAGGCTGCAGGTTAATGCACACGGGGAGGCTGCAGGTTAATGCACACAGGGAGGCTCTTAGTGGCTGATTGATTCCCACCCTGTTTTCCACCACAATGGGAGGAAGGTGTCACTAAGATTCTCTGAAAGAGTCAACAGCATCCACACCCTCCTCCTTTGGTACTAACAGAGCAGACTAACAGAGCTATGATTCCACCCAGCTGCAGTCTGGGAATCCAGTGATTCATTGGGCTTTCTTACAGAGCAATGGGTGAGGGTGCATCACAGGAGTCTGAGTGCTCTTCCCAGAGGCTGCACTAGAAATGCTTCATCAAGCAAAGCTGGTAGCTTCCCCAGCCCCATAAAAAGGCAAGAGAGCCTCCCCTAGGCTCCCTCAGCTTCTACAGCCTTGTCCCCTCCCCCTCATGCAACTAGGGCTGACTGGGTGCTTAGGGGCGTCCCCTAAGCTCCCTGCCCCTCCTTCCCTGCCAGCCATAACAGTTAACAAGCTTAGCTGTGCTGCTCTGCTCCTAGGCAATAGCAAGCAAGCTCTGGAAGATGGCGTCTGTCCATGGTCTGTCTGTCAGAGGACAGTGCTAGGCGACAGAGGGCCCTGCTCCCTGAGTTCCCTCTTATCTTCCCTCAGGCCCTGCGGTGCTGTGACCCACCATGGAATCTCTGCCTCAGAACAGCACGACCTGCTGGGCTTTTAACCTGGGTGCTCACAGCGCCACTCTGACCTGGCTGCGGGAAGGGAAGCTTGTGCATCAACACATCTTTGGGTCTGAGGCCGTCCTGCCCAGTGGGACAGGACCTACCAGACCTCCATGTCCACATGGATCCTTCCTGGAGAGGAATCACGGTTCACTTGCCATGTGCAACACTGCGGCTGGAACGCCACGCCCCCTGCTGGCGTCGATGAGGAACCAATCAATTCAGGGAGGCCTGGAGGGTCAGCAAGGGCTCATGGGACACAATCAGCAATCATTTCGTGTTGGCCTCTGGGACAGCTGGTACCAGTAGTGCTGCTGCTGTTCCTGCTGTATCGATGCTGCTAATCTGTCTGAGCCTAGCGTTGGGAGAACCGACCTGACTGGAAGCCCACAGGTCAGAAGCTATGAGAGAGGGGAGAGACAGACTTGCTTTCCTTTTCCCGGTGAGTGGAGACAAGGTTCTTATTAAATCGACTGTGCGCGCCCCCTGGTGGACACACAGGCTGCTACGGACCTGTTGCTGGATAAATTTCAGGGAACAGGCAGAGAACCAGGTTCAACACCTATGGCAGGCCCTGGGAAAAGTCCATATGTCAAAAACCGCAAGGCAAGTGGCCCTGTCCCCGAAATAATATGTAGTCAGGAAACACCCAATAAAAGAAACAGGATGTGGGAACCCAGTACTCAAAGGACGTTTGTGATTCATGTCCACCGATGGTGATGTCTGGTCCTCACTTGGACCTTCCTTCAAACATTTAAACTGTCACCAAGAAAGACATTCATGGCACACCCAGGGAATTATTATATTCTAATGATTTGGTGGCATTAAGAAATGACTGTTAAACCAGGCATCGTGGCACACACCTTTAATCCCAGCACTCGGGAGGCAGAGGCAAGTGGATCTCTGTGAATTCAAGACCAGCCTGGTCTACATAGTGAATTCCAGGTCTCAGAAAGACCAGAAAAAAAGAGAAGAAATTATTGCTGTGGCCCTGGACATGGCTCAGCAGTTAATAGCATTGGCTGCTGTTGTAAAGGACCCAGGTTCAGTTCCCAGCACCCACATGGTTGCTCACAGCCATGTGTGACTCTCTTCTGGCTTCCATGGGCATTACACACATGTGGTGCACATATATACATGCAGGCAGGACACTCATATACATAAAATAAAAATAAATAATAAATGTTAAAAATAAGAAATTGTAGCCAGGAGTGGTGACACACACCTTTAGTCCCAGCACTCAGGAGGAAGAGGCAGACATATCTCTGTGAGTTCAAGGCCAGCCTGTCTACATACAGAGTTCCATACCACTGGGAATACACAGAGACCCTGTCTCAAAAAGACAAAAAAAGAGAAAGAAAGAAAGAAAGAAAGAAAGAAAGAAAGAAAGAAAGAAAGAAAGAAATTGTTGTTTTGGGCTGGAGAGATAGCCTAGCAGTTAAGAGCACCGACTGCTCTTGCAGAGGACCCAGGTTCGATCCCCAGCACCCACGTGGCAGCTGAGAACCATCTTTAACTCCAGTTCCAGGGGAATCCGACACCCTCTTCTGACCTCTGCAGCATTGCATGACACGGGTGCACAAACCTGCATGCAGACTGTACATTCATACACATAGAAAATAAATAAAATAAATTTAAAAAAGAAATTGTTTCACAAAACGTATTGTTTGCATATTTGTAATTGACATAATTATATATGTTTCTACACTTCAGAGAATGCTTTACTTTGACTCCTGAAATGAAAACGTGTATTTCAGGGGCTGGAGAGATGGCTCAGCAGTTAAAAGCACTGACTGTTCTTGCAGAGGACTCAAGTTCAGTTCCCAGCACCCACAGGGCAGCTAACAACCATCCATAATTGCATTCCCAGGGGACACAAGGCCCTCTTCTGATTCTGCATCATGACAGGACATGGTGCACTTACACACATGCCAGAAATACATTCATACATATAAATTAAAAATAATTAATAAATATTTTTAAACAATGATGTGAGTGTGACTACTACTTTTGAATATGTTTAAATTTTTATTTAATAAAATGCTTTTGAATTTATTTCTTGGGAAATAATATTGTCTGAGGGGTTAAATGGGGAAGTAGGTGAGGAACTCCAAACCTACCTGAGGAATTATAGGCAAGCGATGGCTGCTGTGATCGGAGGAGTCAGTCTCATTCAAGGCTGTGATTCTTAGTAGATTGGCCATAACTCCAGTTCCAAGGAATCTGATGCCCTCTTCTGACTGCTTCAGGCATTGGATGACACAGATGCACTTCCATACATGCAGGCAATATACTCATACACACGAAATAATACTTTTTTTTTTGGTCTTTTTGAGACAGGGTCTCCCTGTAGTCCCAGATGTCCTGGAACTCACTCTGTAAACCAGGCTGGCCTTGAACTCACAAAGATCCGCCTGCCTCTGCCTCCCAAGTGCTAGGATTAAAGGCATGTGCCACCACGCCTGGCTCACGAAATAATACTTTTTAAGTGAGCTCTTATTGCTGTGGCCTGAACAGTTCAACATTTTTACAGGTGGGACTTTCATCTTAAGCAGAGCATGTCCCTTTTAATCCCAGCACGCAGGAGGCAGGTGCTAGAGGACCTCTGTTAAATCCAGGACACCCTGATCTATATATCAAATTCTGGGCCACCTGGGGCTATAGGGAGACTGTCTCAAAAAGCCAGCCTAGCGTGGTGATGCATGCCTTTAGTCCCAGCACTGGGAGACAGAGGCTGGTGGATCTCTGTGAGGTCAAGGCCAGCCTGGTCTACAAAGCAAGCACCAGGCCGGCTGGGACTAAAGGGAGACCCTGTCTCAAATAAAAAAAAAAAAAAAGCCAAAATAACTTCATCCCATACAGGATGTTGTAAGAGGGGACAGAGGGGAGGTGATGAGGACAGAGCCTCTCAAACAGCACTGGTGACCTTGAAAGAAGACCCAGAAGGTGTCTGTCCCCTGCGGTAGATGAGGGCACAGCTAGAGGGAACCATCTATGGTCTGGAAAGCAGACCCTCACCAGACACTGATGTGCTGGCACCTTGATCTTGGACTGCCCAGGCCCCAGAACTATGCCCAGAAAATATCTGTGAAGTATGAGCCACCTAGTTATATTGCTTTCTACAGCAACTTAAATCCACCAAGACAACAACAAAATATTTCAATCAAAATGTCAAGACATTAATAATGATATATCCACCCAGGTGTAGTAGCCCATAACTCTAATTCCAGGCAGAAGCAGGTGAACCTATGTAAAACAGGCCAGCCTAGTCTACACAGCAAGATCCTGGTCAGCTAGGGCACAGGGAGCCCTGTGTCAAACATAAATTATCCTAATAGAAAATGAATAAAAGATAATAGAAACAGCCCAGACATTAATAATTGCATTAAACATAAAAGGACAAATAATAGAAGGAAGTGGCTGAGATTGATAAGCTGGGTCTAAAGAAAGAAATGAAGAACCCCCCTCCTTATACTTTTTCTTTTCTCCTGAGTTCTGAGATTAAAGGTATGAGTCAGGGAGAAACATTATGAAAGACCCTTTGGGACCATCAAGGCAGCAGAACGACATCAAGATTCCGACTTACCCAGGACATTCCACCCGATTCCACAGATCACACACCTGGTTCCCAGCACACCAGGAATATGCCCAATGCACACTTATGGGCATTGTTTACTTTTTCTGTTGCTGAGATGAACACCCTCACAAAAGCAACTTAAGGAAAAGTGTCCCAATGGCTCAGCTTCAGGGAACAGTCCATCATGGTGCGGAGGGCAGGACAGCAGAAGGGTGAGGCATGAGGTCAGGCTGTTCCCACATCCGGGAAGCTGAGACATGAACACTGGTGTCCAACTCAGTCTCTCCTTTTTTTTTTTTTTTTACAATTTGTTTGGGAAATTTCATGAGAGTTCACATACAGAGATCTTCATCTTTTATATTGCTGTACTAAATTTTCTGGAAGGATGTACCATAATTCATTTAGCCATTTCTCTGTTGTTGGCCATTTAGGTTGTTTTGATATTTCTCTTCATAACAAAGAACATCATTATAACCATAACTAGAAACACACGTTTGAGTGCATGTGTAGGGGCTTCAGTGTGGATCACCACCATGAAAGCTGATCAGTCAAAGGCTCGTTAAGTAGATGGTGTTAATACAAGAACGGCTTCAGGTGGCTTCAGTTCCTGTCTTGTGTGGTTGATGTCATCTCTTTCCAGGATTCTTAAACATCTATTGAAATAAGACTTCCTTGCTTTTTTATTTCAATATAGAATATAGATTTGGTTGGATGGAAGATGGGGCATCTTTCAACACAGCAGCTGGTCTTTCTATCATTTTGGAGAACGTTTCATCTTGCTGTGGTTTTAATGTAGCTTCCCAAAAGCATGTATGGTAAACTTGATCCTCAACACAGTAGTGTGTTTGGGGAGGTGGGGACAAGGAAATTAGTAGAGTTGAGAAGGTTCTGCCCTCAAGAATGAATTCATGCTGTGATCACGGGAGTATGCAGGACACAGCGAGAGGGCCCTTGTCAGATGCTGGCACTTTAATTCTGGACCGTTCATTCTTCAGAAATCTGAGAGAGTAATCTTTAAGTTACTCGGCCTTTTGTATGCTGCAACAGCAGCACAAGATGGACTAATATCTAACTGCTGCTGTGTCTAGGCTTGAAACCATGTTCTGCAAATCAACAGCTGACCTTCATGTGTCAGAAAGCACTATGCAAACTGTTCACAATCTGCCTCTGCTGGCAATGCTAGATTAACAGGTTTGCACAGCATACCCTGTGGGCATGAGTTCTAACCTGTCTTCAGAGTCCTCATCTTGTAGACTGAGACTTGCCAATCCGAGTGTAAATTTCTAGCAAGCTCAGAGTCCCATCTGACATTTAATGATTTTCCTTATTTGCACAGCAGCTTTCAATGAGTCAGGGCCCAACGGGCATCCTGGCAGTGCTTCAAAGCTGGGCATTCTGGGGTGCACATCCTGAGCTGCTGTCTGAGCCCCTGGAAACTAAAGCAGGAACTCAGGGCAGGAACCTGGAGCACAGACCATGGAGTAACACTGCTTCCTGGCTTGCATCCCTGGTCCATGCACCTCACTCTCTCCTTTTGATTCAGGTCTGGGACCCCAGCCCATGGGAGGGTGTCGCCCTCATTCAGAGTGGGGGGGTCTTCCCACCTCAGAACCTAATCTAGGTAATATCTCAAAGCATGACCAGAGGTTTGTCGCCTAGGTCATCCTGGGCCCTGCCAAGCTGGCAATCAGTACTATCGTGATATGCTACCACACAGCGCCATCCACCAATAATTGTGAAAACACTGGACATTCTATTTGTTTCCTCTGACCTCCAAAGGGTGAGGGTGAAGCCAGGGAAGGGAACTGAGTTCTAGTCAGGAGCTGCACCAACAGCAGGCCATGAATGTGGGCAGGCCATGGCCGAGGACACTTGACATACCCCACTCACATCAGAGACGTCCTCTCCGTAGGGACTGCTGTTCTGTGACACTCTTCCTGGGGCGATGCCACAGAGATGTCTATTCACCCCAGACATGACAGATCAAAATAAGCCTACCGCCGAAGTCCAACTTGCAGATCCAATGGGTTTATTGGGGTTATTTCATGAAGTATGGGTGAGGGGTTATTTACAGGGCTGTGCACACACAGGCAGTGATGTCACTGCAACTCCCACCCAAGCCTGGGTGAAGACTCACCAAAGCTGCATCCCTGCAGTTCTCTGTACCACTTGCAGGCTTGGCAGCTGGCAAAGTCCCCTCCCACTCCCTCCACTGATCAGACTCCTGCAGAAGTTGTCTACTGCGTTCATGGCCAGGAGTCCTCGTGAATATAAAATTTAGGCTCTCCCAGGGTAAAAGAAAATTCTGGGTGGGGGAGGTCGTTTGCCTCCTACACCGCATGAGCCTCTCCCTCCAGGATAGAATTTTAACTGGGATGTTTCAACCCTGGGGCCTCTAGAACAAGAGAAGCTACTGTTACCTCAGATCCTTACAGATTATGCAGGAAGTCAGTAAAACCATATTACTATTAAAGAAAGCAAACATGTAGCAAGCTCCAGGCCAGCTGGAATTAAAGGGAGACCCTTTCTCAAAAAATACCAAAAAGAAAAAAAAAAGAAAAAAAGAAAGCAAACATGCTATATTTCACCAAATTTACCTGCTCTGACCTGTTCTTTGGTCTTGAGGGAAAGCTGTGGCATCCCCCGGCAGTTCCGCTTTGGTCCAGCAGATGGCGAAATCGCATTGTCCAGAATTTTTCTCCAGCATCCGCTAAAAGGAAGCAGCTTAAACTGGTTGGGTCCTGTTCCTGAGGCCCCGCCTCTCCCGGGGAGCACTTCCGCCATGTTCATCACCTTAGGGAGCTTAGTAGCCAATACCAATAGCAAAGCGTGCAGGAGTTCTATGCTCATGTTCCGTATCAAACATTTCATTTTCTCCTGGTTGTGTGACTCTATGGCTCAGGGACCCCAGATGAGAGAGAGAACAGGGTTCCAGCCTAGACCCAGCCTGAGCAAAGGCATGGAGAAGAGGCCGGCATGCGAGGAGCTGGAAGAAGGGTTTGCCCGTCCTGCGGCGACCATTAGGGACATCAGAGGTGCATTTCAGGATGGCAGTGATGCGAGCCATTAGCGTTTCTGAGAGATCAGTCAGGCTGTCATGTGGAGACAGTGGA
This sequence comes from Rhizomys pruinosus, assembly GCA_009823505.1. Lineage (NCBI taxonomy): Eukaryota > Metazoa > Chordata > Mammalia > Rodentia > Spalacidae > Rhizomys > Rhizomys pruinosus. Next base: position 1,585,620 of record VZQC01015123.1, read on the forward strand.
CAGTGTCTGAGGAAACGTGTTTGAGGAAATTACTAGTAGATCTAATTTAAGCCAGGTGGGGAGGAGGGCGGTGCATCCCTGGGAGTCAGATCAGAAAGCCAGACTCTGTCTCAAAAAAAAAATTTTTTTAAGTTAAACATTCCTCAAAAATATAAAAACATATAATTATTATTTGGCATATATATGTATATATGTACACTGTTGTTGTTGTTGTTGTTGTTAAAAAAAAAAATGTCCGTTCCAGGGCTCAGTGGTTAAGAGCACTGGCTGCTCTTACAGAGGACCCAGGTTCAATTTTCAGCACCCACATGGCAGCTAAAATCCTCAAAACCCTCCTTAACTGGATCAGACTCCCTCGTCTGACCTCACAAGCATTGCATGACGTGGGTGCACTTACATATGTAAGAGAATAAGGGGGGGGGGGGAATACAGGGACTACAGGGAATATATTAAAATAATAAATAAAATATCTTTAAAAATTGTCAGTTCCTTAATATCAACTAGTCAGGAGAATATATTTCTCCCAGATGTCTTGTGAATATCTTTTTTGGTGATCAAGAGCCAAACGAGGAGGCTGGGGAGATGGCCCTGAGCACTGGCGGCCCTTGCAGAAGACCTGGGTTCCAATCAAGCACCCACATTGCGGCTAACAAGCATCTTCAACTCTAGTTCTAGGGGATCCGTCGGCCTCTTCTGGCTTCTACGTCCATTGCACGACACAGGTGCACTGACATGCATGCAGGCCAAACATTCATACACATAAAAATAAAAATAATCCACATGAGATCCCGACACCAACCTCCAGCAACCTGGCTCTGACACATCCTGTGCGCTATAGGCTCCTGTCTGTCTGCTTTGTTTTCTGGCTGTGTGCTTGATGAAGAGTAGGCCCCATTTCTGTTGTAGGTTTCTATAATCAGGACTTTTGCAAAGCGAAGAGCCTGGTTTTCCACTGGTTTGCTAAACTGTTGTCCAGGGACCCGTCAGGTGCAGCATTCATACACCCACCAGGGGGCGCCCAACACGCAGCTGCCTCCCATGTTGGGAGCCAAGTGTAGCATTTGCCTTGATCAGGGTCCCCAAAAGAAGAACTGATTAATAACTGGAGAATAAATTCTCTCTTTAAGCCATAGCACAAAGAAAACAGGCTCTTGAGTCCCCTGTAAGGGGTATCCGGCTTGGCACTGAAAAAATTACAGCCTGCGGTGCAAGGCAGTAATCTCCATTTTGGAGTTTTGCAGAAGTTTTTGTTTGGTTAGAGATAGGGGATGAATTACTTAGTTTCCATGAGGAGGCCCTTGTAGATGGCCCGTGCACTGTCCAGGGAGGCTGGTGTGAGCCACCCAGCCCGTAATTTCCAGTTATGTCATCTCCACCATACAAAAGTTGTAGTGCTGGGTGGTTGGTGCTCAGGCCTGGGCAGAGACTGAGGTTTTAGATCTCAGGAGCTCTGTGGTGTCAGGTGCAACACTTTGTAGTTAGCAGTTTGCCTGGAGAGAAGATTGTTCTGTTTGAGATTCCTGAATCAAGCTTGTGAAAAATTCCCAGAAGAGAATGTTTTCCGTTTTCCTGGTCTTTTAGTAACGCCCCTCCTCCCCACCCGCCCACTCTCAGCCTGCTCCACACAGTGAGTTCCAAGACAGCCAGGGCTGCATGGTGGGACCCTTTGTCCAAAGAAAGCTCACGCCTTTAATCCTAGCACTCAGAGATAGAGGCAAACGGATCTCCGTGAGTTCAAGGCCTGCCTGGTCTACATAGCAAATTCCAGGCCAGCTGGGGCTACAGGGAGACCCTGTCTCAAAAAAAGATTTAAAAAAAGATTTTTTTTTTTTCATTTTTAAGTCTTGGGAGCTAGGAGATGGCTCAGCAGTTAAGAGCAATGCCTGCTCTTGCAGAGGACCCGGGTTTGGTTCCCAGCACCCACGTGTTGGCTAACAACCATCTGCAACTCCACTTCCAGGGGCTCCACCGCCCTCTTCTGGCTTCTGCAGGCACTGCACAACACAGATGAACTTAGACACATGCAGGCTAACCCCTCATACACACAAAATAAAAATCGTAAATAAAATATGTAAAACTTGCTTGGCACCTTACATGCTACTAAGGGGTTTCAATACATCACAAATATAATTTCTCTTTTTCAAAATATTTGGGACAATAACATCTGTTTTCAGCTTTGAAGAACTGTAAAGTACTTTATGTGAACTATAAATGATTAATATGTACAGCCCCCATCTAGTTTATATATATTATTTTTTATTTTATGTGTACAAGTGTATTGTTTGCATGTAGGCAGTGTAAGGTCGCCCACACGTGTCTGTATCCACACCAAGCTCCTGGATGTCCTTACTTTCTTCTGAGCCCCCTTTCTCCGAACCTTTGTGCTCAAGCCTATATTAAAATATCTAGACTAATGGGGCTGGAGAGATGTCTCAGCAGTTCAGAGCACTGGTTATTCGTTCGGAAAACCTGGGTTTGAATCCCAGCATCCACATGATGGCTCACCATCTGAACTCTAGTTCCAGGTGATCCAACGCCCTCTTCCATTCTCTGCGGGCACTGCACAACATGGGTGCACTTACACAGATGTATACACATGAAATAAAAATAAATAAAATATTTTAAAAATATCTAGAATAATGATCTCCAACTCTGCTTCGAAACTGCCTGGCTGCTCCTGAAATTCTTTTCAGAATCGAAGCCAGGAACCCTGGTTTGGTCTGAGTTGAAGTCTCTAAAATGTTTAAGGGAACTAGCTCCTCAAAGAAAGGGAAGGAGGGAGGGAGGGTGGCAGTGTGGAGCTCTGTCTCTGTCCCTTCACTGCAACAGCCAGACCTGTAAGGAACTAAAAGTCGGGCAGGAACTGTACCCCAGATTTCAAAAACTCTTATACAAGGAGACAACCAGAACGAGAGAGAGCTGGCTCCAGCCCAGGGTTCCACCCTCCTCCTCTGCCCACCGCCGGTAGGTGGAGCTATGTGCTGAATGTGTGCGCAGCTCTGCAGCAATGGAAGCTGCTGCTGGAAGTCTCCCAAACCCCAGGCTCCTGGGCCAACTGCTGGTATTGTTATCGATCTTCAGGGATTCCTGGGAATCCTGTGCCACAGGTGAGCGCTGAGCAGGGCATAGAGGGCGTGCAGTGACCTTTGAGCCTGAGAGAGTTTAGTGAGAGTTTGAGAAGGCGGTCTTAGCTGAACCGAAAGTGAGGGTGGGACTTACTGCTGAGGCTGGCTTGGAACTTTGCGGGCGTTCAGCCAATCGGCTCCTGTTACACTTTAGTTAAGGTGTAAACAGATCTGGCGACCTGTGTCAGATGACAACTCAAGACTGGGTGTGGTGTAGCTTCTGCTACAGGCGAAAGGTTCTTTGTTCCAGAGCTTGGCTGTCTTCCGGGAGGGGGTTGGAATGTCTATAGGATGCAGGAAATGTGTGTGGCAGCCACAAGGGAGGGGTGAGGGTTTGGAGGGCCCCCTGCTCCCAAGTTGCACAAAAAAAAGATTGATGAGTGTCTGAGGGACCTTGTGGGAAGAGGGGTCTGGATGCTGTGTACGCAGGGAATGCACCTTAGCAGTGGACAGGGACTGTGGGGAGGTGACAGGGCAGGAATCGTGGGAAGATGTCTGTGATGAAACAGGCAGTGAGTGAGGAAAGTAGAGGTAGTGGTGACCAGCCAGGGAGGTGAAGGGGCGCATGGGGCGTGGGGAGCCAGTGAAGGGGCAGTGTGGGAGAGGGGTGCTGAAGGGAGGGTCTGGACAGGTGTTGAAGGGAGGCAGGTGGTTCAGGCTGTCGTCTCAAGTTATGCTGTGTGTGTGTTTGTGTGTGTTTATGTGTGTGTTTATGTATTTATGTATGTATGGGTGTTTATGTGTGTGTATGTTTGTGTGTGTGTGTGTGTGTGTGTGTGTGTGCGGTGTTGTCCCCCTCCACATCTATGGTCTGTTCTCTGGTAGTTCATAAGACTTTTTATTCCTTTTGGAGACAGGGTCTCCCTATAACCCCAGCCTGGCCTTGAACTCGCAGAGATCCACCTGCCTTTGCCTCCCGAGTGCTGGGATTAAAGGCATGAACCACCAGGTCCAACAACATAATCAGGTTTTGAGACGGGGTGTGCTGGATAGCTTCAGTTGTCAGCTTGACACAGCTGGGAAGAGGGAACCTCAGTTGAGGACTTGTGTCCATTGAACTGTCCTGTGGCCATGTCTGCGGGGCATTTTCTTGATTGTTGAGTTGTGTGGGAGAGCCCACTGAGGACTGGGTCACTGCAGGGCAGGTCATCCTGTATTGTATAAGAAAGCATCCATGGGGCTGGAGAGATGGCCTAGCGGTTAAGAGCGCTGACCGCTCTAACAGAGGACCCGGGTTCGATCCCCAGCACCCACATGGCGGCTGAGAACCGTCTGAAACTCCAATTCCAGGATAACTCCAGTTCCAGGGGAATCCGAGACCCTCTTCTGACCTCCGCGGCATTGCATGACACGGGTGCACAGACCTGCATGCAGGCAGTACATTCATACACAAAGATAAATAATAATAAAAAAAAAAAAAGAAAGCATCCAAAAAAAAAGCAAGGCGTGGTGGCGCACACCTTTAATCCCAAGAGGTAGGTGGATCTCTGTGAGTTCAAGGCTGGCCTGGTCTACATAGTGAGCTCCAGGCCAGCTGAGACTAAAGTCTGTCTCAAAACACACACACACACATACACACACACACACACACACACACACACACACACAAAGATAGCAGGCCGAGCTCAGGTCAGAGGAGCAAGTGAGTAAACAGTGTTCCTCCATGGTCTGTGCTCCAGGTTCCTGCACTGAGCTCCTGCCTTGGCTTCCCTTAGTGATGAACTGTGACCTGGGAGATGTAAGGTAAAATAAACCGTTTCCTCCCAAGTTGTTTGGATCAGTAGTGTTTTTATCACACAACAGAAAAACAAGACTAACAAGGTCTCACTATGTAGCCCTGACTGCCCCCCCCTGTGTTTAAGGTTTTATTCAACCCGAGTCCGAAAATCCCCTGCACCTACAAAGAGAACAGCAAAGAATGAATATGCAAACGGGCGTTTATTGCAGGGCTGGGCAGCCAGGGGATCAAAGCCCTCTTCGGACCTCCGCGGCATTGCCGACACGGGTGCACAGACCTGCATGGCAGACTGGAGTACATTCAAATTCATACAACATACAAAAATAATAAAAATAAATAAATAATAAAAAAAAAAAAAAAAAAGCCTCCTCCCTGACACACAGGTCAGGATAAGCTAGGCAAAACCCTGAACCAAGGAGTCAGGTTACATTTATAGGTCCTTCAGGCCTTTGTCCTGAAGTCTGCGTTTTTTTGGCCAATCATTTTGTATTAACACATGCAATTGTAACCTATCAATTTTTTTTTAATTTTTTATTTATTTCTGTATGTGTATCAATGTACTGTCTGCATGCAGGTCTGTGCACCCGTGTCGTGCAATGCTACGGAGGTCAGAAGAGGGTCTCGGATTCCCCTGGAGCTGGAGTTCTCCTGGAATTGGAGTTTCAGATGGCTCTCGGCCACCATGTGGGTGCTGGGGATCAAACCCGGGTCCTCTGTAAGAGCGGTCGGCACTCTTAACCGCTAGGCCATCTCTCCAGCCCGTAACCTATCAATTTAGACATGCCTTACCTATTATCCAATGGGCTTAACAATTAACATGACATAGTTCCCCGCTCGAGCAGGGAAACCCTCCAACTGTCACATAGGCAACAGTGTTGAACATTTGCTGGTAGACAGTGAAACCTGCCAACTGTCACATAGACAACAGCATTGAACATTTGCTTGTGGGCAGGGTTAAGCGAGCCATGAATTAGCTACTTTGGGCAGTAACAGGAAACTTTCCTCCTGACAGCCTGGTTTCTCTCTGCACGTCCATTGGGGTCTGTCCTTACATTCCCCCCTTTTCTAGTTACAATGAGGATGCATCCTCATGCTGGGGTTTATCCTGGAGCTTGATAGGGGGTGGAGCCCCATACATAAGGAGTGTTTCTGGCCCAGAATACTGTGAAGGGAAGGAGAGTCACCCAGTCCCCACCAGTCTCCAAGCGTAGTTTGGATAAAGTCTCCTTCAAGGTCCTGTTTATTCTTTTAACCTGTCTAGAGCTCTGGGGATTATATTCACAATGTAACTTTCAATTAGTCCCCAGTGCTTGAGCAAACCCTTGTAAGACTCTGTTTACAAAAGCCGGCCCATTATCCGACCCTATCTGTTCTGGGACCCCATAGTCCAATTGGAGAAGCTTGTATGCACAAGCATGTTGATCAAATAAGAGTCCGGTGTATATTGCTGTAGTCTCACGATTTACCCCCAGGCTCTCTGCAGCCCTTACATTCTACCACGCCTCCTCTTCTGCAATTTGTTCCCTAGGCTTTGGAAAAGGGGCACAAGTGGGTGAGAAGCAAAGCAGTCTGTTTTCTCTGGAGATGTCATTTTGGACTCTAGTCTGTTCAGGTTGTTCCCCTTCATGGATTGACAGCTTATCCAGGGTACCTTTTTAATCCTACTAACAAACCACAGGCAATTAGATATACAGGCATTTAAACAATATTATTATGGCAAGATAAGCTGTGAGCACAGACACAGATGTTTGGATGGTATACTAATCCACAAACTGTGGTTTCTCTCTAAGGGGTGACAAGTTCTTACTGTGGCTTATATCATCTCCTAACCACTAGAGGATGTGAGCTTGTGGCATCAGCCATGAATTATTCCTCCAAGGAGAGAGTTAATAGTCAATTAGATTTGGGATATATATATATATAGATGCATGGCTGCCACTGTTGCACAGTATCTCCAGGCAGTTAAGGTGTAGCTGATACTGATAGGAGTCTTGTTTGACTCAAGGAGACCAATATTTTGCTTTATCGCATTAGTGGCCTTTGGTAACGCTCTCTGGCATTTCAGAGGCCAAATGCACATTAGCAAGTGATGTCTCAAAACATTTTTTTCATGTTTACACCAGGTCTTCGACAACAGGGACTTACCACCTTTCTCCTTGCAGATATCCCATTTTTTATAGGCAAAAAGCCTTTATAATTTGGGGGGCTCAGATCCCCCCAGCCAACATCTCCTTGGCAGAACAATCCATTGCTGCCATCAGAGCTCTCCTGTATTAACATATTTTGCTCAATTGCACAGCTTATAAATTACTATTATATTTGGCTCTAGAGAATTATCCTTTCACAGTTCCCATGCCTATCAGTTGAACTAAAGAAGGTAGTTATACTTGTTTTATAAGAAGTTACCACTATAGCAGTTGGCTCTAATTTACAGTTGGGGAATGACTTCATTACCATCACATTTTTTTTTCCCTATAAAGGGGAGAGGTAGGAAGGTTTCTCAGCATCTGGAAGGTAAAGTTCATTAGACCACATTATAAACAGATACATTAAATAGAATTTAGAGAGATGCTCAGAATCTGTCACTCAGGCAATCTGAGGTTCCTTTTTCTTTAATGTTCAGATGGGTCAGCCTCTCTGCTGGCATTTCCCAGTCCATTCTGCACAGCCAAAAGTTGTATGTTTTCAGGCATTTAGGTTGGTGTTTTTACCTGTGGGAACATGCAAATCTCCTCCCATTGTTAGTTTCAAGACCTTAAAATTAAAAATTTATCAAAAAGTTTGGAATACAGAAGGAATATTATACCACCTCCCTGTTTTTTGATCAATAGATGTCTAAGTTGCATTACAAATACCCATAAACAGGAACCAAGGTGTAAATTTTCATCAAATTTACCCAAACAGTTTATCATTGACTGTATGCTTATTTGGGAGATGAACTCAAACTTAATTTTTTTAAATTATCCTACAAGTAAAGGAAAAATGTTACAAGGTGATACTGTATAACACAGAAAAAATACAGAGATCATTTGTGTACCTTAATCCCAAAGTTATTGTTGGAAATTCAATACAGATTACAAATAAAACAATTAACATTTTATATTTTCAATTAGTTTAAATGTATTACCATTTTAAACTGCAAACCTTACAAGGTGGATTTTAATAGTTGTCTTTTTTTTTTCTATCCTGTCCCTTCTGGTTAATTACTCCTAAGCTGTCCCTCTGTTAAGCCTAACAGTCCCCATATTATTTATAAATTTAAAGATTGAGGATTCCCAAAAGTAGACAGGCCAAAGTCGCTTGTAGTCTTGGAATGATCCATCTTGTCTTGCTATTAAGGAGTTTGGAAGAATAATAATTATTCATAATCACAACAACTATAACCATTATTAATTATTATCAATAATTACTATTAACCATTATTAGTCACAACAATCATTAATAATTATTATGAATAATTGTCAATAATAATAGCCAACAATGAACAATTTACCATTAGACTGAATTTCTATCAATTGTTATTAATAATTATATCTAATAACAATAACTGTAACCCTCAATAACAATTACTAATAATAATTAACAACAATCTATCAAGCTCACCAGAATTGGTTTCATTCGGACTGTTCTCATGTGGTCCCCAGAAATGAAACCCAGTATTTCTTAAAAATGTTAAAAGTAACATGTGTCAAGTATAACAAAAATATAGCAGAGTTCCAGAAGCTAATGTACCAACAGGAAGTCACAATAAACATACAAGAAATTAAAGACTAGATCTGCAACGCATCCAAGGAAAACAAAAGGTATGTTTTACTTTAAGTGTAAAATAGAGTCTATAAAAGTGATCAGTACTTTATACTCACACTTATACACAAGGTTTTAGAACTTAGTTTTGGTGATGGCAATTTATAAAAGTTGTACTGAACACTGGTTAAGTAGAAGAAAGGAAAACAAATATCTGGGAAACAGCTTGAAAGGAAACTGAAGTTAGAATACCTGCAACTTTAGAACAGTTTAATTTGGAGATCAAATCCAGTCTTAACAGATAACAAATAAAACCTTTAGATAACCAGTTTAGGTTTTTTTTTTTTTTGTAGGAACTTAGGAACCCGGGTTCAAATTAGGCCTTTGAAAAAGTTTAAGAGGCATGCCAAAAGTAAACTTAATTTATGTGCACAACACAGAATGAAAGAACTTTGAAGTGGCCACTTTTAACAGAAACCAACACAGACGAACACACATGACACAAATCTCAGACACATGAGAGAACAGTTAACACACAGGCAGCTTGCACAGACATATGACAATATAATGAGAGATTTCCTTTTTCTTTTTAAATTTTATATAATAACTTGATGTCAAGGCACAGGAAGTTCTCAGTTTTCTGGTCTACTGTACACTTTGGCTATGCAGGGCTGTGGAACCATTAATTTTTTTTTTTTTTTTTATCACATTTTTACACAATCATTTAGAGTTTAAACAGAGCAGCCACAGGCCGGTGGCGGGCTGAGGCGGCACCGGAGCTGCGCAAACAGCCGACTCCAGTGGCCGCCCGTGCACGCCTCTCCTGCCCAGAGCCAGCATGGCCGGTGGTGGCGGTAGCGGCGGTGGCGGGGCGGCACCGGAGCTGGGCAAACAGACTCTAGTGGCCGCCCGCACACGCCAAAGCCCGACTCCCTCCCAGCGTGGCAGCCATAGCTGCCTCTCCCCTCGCCTCCTGCTCGGCTCCTCAAGGTTGCGGAGCGCAGCCCTCGGCCATGCGGGTCCGCGCCCCAGCCACCTAGACAAGAACCGGAGCACGCCCAAGCACATTTAGCAAGAAGGCGGAAGCTAGGACCCTGGGCTGCAGGGCAGGTTTTTAGCAAGGGTGGGGAGGGGAAGGGTTCCTCTCACAATTTTTTTTTTCTTATCAGACTTTCGCTTTTCTTTCTGGGCCCCTGGTGGCCCTGGGCTGGCGCAGCGTCAGCGGCTGCAGGAAGCCTGGGGCTTGGGGTGGGGCGGCGGCTGCCGCTCCACAGGCCCCTGTTCCGTTTTGCAAAGAATTTCTTAAGATCTTTTCCTCAGCCCTAATTCCTCGCATCCTAAGAGACTCCTTAAGACCCCTTAAAAAAACAAAGATGAACAGTAGGAAACAAACACAAAGAATGCCAACAGCAACCAAAAACGGGACTCCTAGCACACACCAGTCAGTAAAAACGGGACTCCTATCACACACCAGTCAATCTCACGGTTCTGCACTCGCTCAGACTGGTCCTCCTTTCACTCAGGTGCGCACCACATTCATCACCATTACCTGGGGAGCTCCCGAATCCGGCTTGACTTCAGGAGGGGAATTCCTCCAACCACTCCGCCTAGCGCCAGGTTACCTGGAGAGGAGTTCCTCTCAAAACCAGGAGGTATATAAAGAACCTCAAAACCAGGGAGGTATAAAAACCTCCTAGAAAGAGCCCCTCTCCTTCCCAGTCAGGGTCAACCAGATACAGATCAGATATAGACCAGATACAGGACACCGGCCGGTGCACGTTTTCAGACACAGGCCCGTTCCCTGTGTCCGTTTATCGGTGGGAGATCTCACTGGGGCCTCCAATGTTAGGTTTATTTGAACCCGAGTCCGAAAATTCCCGCACCAACAAAGGAACAGCAAAGAATGCAATATGCAAATGGGCGTTTATTGCAGGGCTGGCTAGCCAGGGTCAGGCCTCCTCCCTGACACGCAGGTCCTTCAGACCTTTGTCCTGAAGCCTGCGGTTTTTTTGACCAATCATTTTGTATTAACACATACAATTGTAACCTATCAATTTAGACATGCCTTACCTATTATCCAATGGGCTTAACAATTAACTATGCCATGTTAATTGTTAACATTTCCCCCGCTCGAGCAGGGAAACCTCCAACTGTCACGTAGACAACAGCGTTGAACCTTTGCTGGTGGACAGTGAAACCTGTCAACTGTCACATAGACAACAGCATTGAACATTTGCTTGTGGGCAGGGTTAAGCGAGCCATGAATTCGCTACTTTGGGCAGTAACAGGAAACTTTCCTCCTATGGCCTGGTTTCTCTCTGCACATCTATTGGGGTCTGTCCTTACACTGGAACTCACTAAGTTAGATCAGGCTGGGCTCAGACTCTGCCTGCCTCTGCCTCCCGAGGGCTGAGATTAAAGGCATACACTACCATGCCTGGCCCAATAACTTTAGTTTTACATGAAGTGTTAATATCATTACATTAATCTAATCTTGAGAGTCTCTTTGACTACCCTGGCCAATGACTCAGAGGAAGGTTTCTCCTGTCTGGCATTGTTTCTTATTATGTAGTCTCAGCTATGCTCAGGCAACCCCGACACCTAAAGCTCATGCAACATAGAACGAGGGGCCAAGAGAACACTAATAAAACTTTTAACTCTTATTAAGGAAACTTCCTCATGAAACTGGGGTCAGGAACTCACAAGGTCATAAATGGCCAAGCGGTGGAGATTAGGAGTCTCCAGAGTGTGTGTCCATGGACAGGTTGCCAGTATTCAGCTTCACTCACCCAGGGATGGGAGACCATATGGAAATAGAATCCTACAGGCTCCCAGGACCCTGCTCATAGGAACCTATAACACTGGTGTCAGCATAAGACCCATGCAAGTTCAACCAGACAAAAGCCCAGCATGGAAATGCAGAAATGGGCAGCAGAATCCAACCTTGGGTGAAGAAATATTGGCAGCTGATTACCATTGGCTGAGGAAGAACCTGTCTTCTTAAACTGTGGGTTTTCCGGATAGGCTGAAAGGAACTCAGTGGAGGAACTTGCACTGAGGAATAGCCGGCGGGGGGGGGGGGTCAATCTGGCAAAATAGATTTTTTTTAATGTGTTTGAATGTACTGTCTGCATGTAGGTCTGTGCACCCGTGTGGTGCAATGCCGCGGAGGTCAAAAGAGGGCGTCAGATTCCCCTGGAACTGGAGTTCTCCAGGAATTGGCGCTACAGACGGTTCTCAGCCGCCATTTGGGTGCTGGGGATCGAACCCAGGTCCTCTGCAAGAGCGGTCATCGGCATTTTCAACCACTAGGCCAACACCCCAGCCCGCAAAATAGATCTTAACACAAATGACAGAATATATATGAAGTCTACTGGGGGAGGGGCTGTGGGAGGGTCCAATGGAGAAGGTGGAATAAAGGAGATTAAGACTGATTGAGATGCTATGTATGAAATACACAAAAATTCAATAAAAAATGTATGCAAAAAAGAAATGAGGAACTTAATAATATGCTGAATTCTGTAAAATAAATATGCTGAATTCTGTAACTCATCACTCTAAAAAAAAAAAAAAACAGATCTATTGGGTCAGGCATGCCCATGAAGACCTTTAGTTCCATAATTTGGGAGGCAGAGGCAGGTGGATCTCTGTGAGTTGAAGGCTAACCTGGTCTATATAGTGAGTTCCAGGCCAGCTGGGGCTACAGGGAGACTCTGATTGGCTCAGGGGATAGGGTACGAGAAGCTGAGTAGTCCAACAATGGCTGCACTACCCTGGAGAGGCTGAGAATCCAGTGTTGCTCAGTCCATGAGGCTGGATGTCTCAGTAGTTCCAGTCTGGCCCTGAAGGCCTGATGGATTCTGGGAGACCTGCTAGTCCTCAGTCAGCAGCAAGACAACTTACTAATGAGAGAGAAGGCAAGAAGCAAAAAAGGGAAGCACTCCCTTACACCAGGGCCATCGGAAGGTAACGCCCACATTTAAATCCAAAGGTCTTTTTCTCATTTTAGTTAATCCCAGATCTAGTCAAGTTGACACCCAGGATTAGTCATCACAACCTCTATTCTTTTTTGGGGGGGTAGGGGGTGTCTTTTTGTGACAGTGTCTGCATGAAATCCCAGCTGGCCTGGAACTTGCTATGTAGAGCAGGCTGGCCTTGATCTCACAGAGACCTGCCTGCTTCTGCCTCCCGAGTGCTGGGATTAAAGGCTTGCCACCATCCCCAGCACATTTTAAACATTTTTACTATCAATAGTATCATATTAATCCATCTGGTTGGTCATAGTTAATATATATTATATGAGTGTATTATTATTATTATTATTATTATTATTATTATTATCTTTTTGAGACAGGGTCTCTGTGTAGCCCCAGCTGGCCTGGAACTCCCTTATGTCTGCCTCTGCCTCTCAAGTGCTGGGATTAAAGGCATGTTCCACCATGCCTGGCTAAAAGACCTGTATTCTTACTAACAAAGACTTCTTGGGCCTGTGAGATGACAGCTCAATGGGTAAAAGCGCTGGCTGCAAGAGCCTGGCCATCCGAGTTTTCTCTTAGAAGGAGAAAACCAACTCCGTTATCTTCTTGATCACCAACCACTGATCATGACACCTCCATGTGGTGAGACCTTTATAGTGTATCCTGGACACCACATAAAACCCACACATTTTAGCCTCTGTAGTTCTGTGTATTGTGGGTTTTTGGGGGTCAGCACGGGGTCACAGTTCCGGTGACACATTCAGTCTGTACAGCTGGGGCTCTGCCTGCCATTCCTGTGTCTGTTTCTGTCAGGTGCACATTTGCCCGCTCTGTTCCACTCATCTCTTTAACCTCCCCCAGCTCTCTCTCTCTCTCTCTCTCTCTCTCTCTCTCTCTCTCTCTCTCTCTCTCTCTTCTTTCTCTTTCCAAAACAAATCATTCCACTTGGCTCTTCACACCCACCTCTGACACATGCCCATGTCAGTCCCTCCAGCAGAGCTGACTGTTGGAATTATGAACCTGGCAGACATGTCACCGTCTCCTCCTCCCTCAGGAGCCCACACTCTGCGCTATGACCTCACGGCCTGGCATGTGGAGGGGTCTGGGCAGCCCCAGTTCTGGGCCCTGGGATACCTGGATGGTGAGCTCTTCCTGCGCTATGATGGGGACAGGAGGACGGCAGAGCCCTGGGGACTCGGGATGAAGGGACCCATGGGAGCTGAGACCTGGGCAAGAGAGACTGAAGAGCTGCAGGAGAAGGAGCAGCAGCTCAGGACGATGCTGGCAGAGGTCATGGCCCAGAAGGAGCAGGACAGGGGTGAGTGGGCAGAGCCAAGTGCAGTGGGTCCGGCGCTGGTCCCTGAGGTCAGGGTGGGGGCAGGGCAGGGCAGGGCAGAGCCAGGCTGATTGAACAAATCAGTGGTGTTTCCCCGAGAGGCACAGGCACCCTCACTTGGGTGGATGAAGAATGTGCCCCACTGGCCTTGTGTCCCAGTGGGAGCCAAGGGCCTGGAACAACCAGGTAATGGGCCCCTGCCTGGAATGGGCCAGGCTTTCACACCCTCCAGGCCACATTGGGCTGTGAAGTCCAAGGAAACAGCACTGGAAGTTTCTGGCTCTTGGGCTACGATGGACAGGACTTCCTTACCTTGGACCCGGAGACGCTCACATGGAAAGTGGCCGAGTCCTTAACCCAGCAGACCAAGGTGTTGTGGGAGAAGCATGGCCCCAGAGCCAGTCAAGTGAAGACTTTCTTATATGCTGTGTGTCCTGCTGCGCTACGGAGATACCTGGCTTCCTTGAGGAACAATCTGGTGGAGACAGGTACCAACCGTCACAGGGAATGGGAACTCACTGCATGGGACCCTGGCACCCAAGGGAACATTTATGTGGCCCTGAGTCCCTCCTTCTGTTGGGAGGTAGGTTCTCACTGAATCACACAAGGGTGGCACAGCCCAAGGTGACACCCACATGTGGTGTGTCCTCTGGAGCCATGCTGGGTCCCTCAGCTGGGAGAAGAGGGGCTTCCCCAGATGTCGGCTGGGTTCTCAGACACAAGGCTTTTCTCTCTATCATCCTCGATCTCTGTGATGTTCACCTGCAGGAGGGAAGCTAGCGAGGTGTGAACAGCTGGATTGGGGTGTGTAAGGAGGCGCCCTTGTTCGGTCAGAGATCTGGAAGAACAGAAGGCTCTAGCCCCAGACCTGAGCTAGAGCTTCAAAAGCAAAGCGCCCTGCGTCAGATGACCAGGGTTTAGCCACTGGTCATAGGCTCTTTGTTCTAGAAAGGTTAAGTCCTCCTTTTTTTGTTTGGTTTCACTATGTAGCCAAGGCTGGCTCTGAACGTTCCCTGAGTGCTGGGATTGCAGCTGTGGACATATGATGCCCCTGAAAGGGAAAATTGAAAGCTTATTCCCTGGCTCAGTCTTGTGATGGAAAAGGAAAGGGTGTCCTGGAACCCGTGGGGATAAAGGGAGGTGGGGTGAAGACATTGATAACCTGTCTAGAGTCCTCATGTAGAAGACTGAGCCTAGAGACAAAGTCAGGGCCACAGTCAAATGTCTGACCTAGGGACTGCACCTCCCTGTCCCCCAGAGCATGTGGAGCTGGCTTTGTCACAGGAGGTACCTCCCACCGGGTCAGATTTCTACTCCCTTGTAGATCTGTCAGTGGCTGATAATTCGTCTACACCATATGCTTCTGACAGCAGACTTTATGGCCTCTTAGCATCCCCTGGTGGATGAGGGTCTAATATCTACATTGTGTCAGGAGCCACGGTGCCTGTGTGCCAGCCTCCCACCGTCCTTTAACACTGGGCACATGGCTTCCAGGGTGGGGGAGGGGGAGGTGATTGTGCCTAGGGTGGTTTTTTAGAGCTGGCTAGTTTCTTCCCTCAGTGCCCTGCAGGCTGGGATACAGGGATCCCCACCCTCAGGGGCTCTGCCTCATCTCCCCCCCAGAACCCCCAAAGATGTCTGTGACACTCAGGAATTTCCCAGTGGGAAGGATCACCCTCAAATGCCAGGCTTTTAATCTGGACCATCCCACTGCCACCCTGACCTGGCTTCGGGATGGGGAGCCTGCACAGCAGCTCACCCTTGGGCATGAAGCCATGGTGCCCAGTGGAGATAGGACCTACCAGACCTGGGTGTTCACTCGGACCCTTCCTGGAGAGGAGTCCCGGTTCACCTGCCACCTGCAACACTGCAGCCACAACACCACGGTCCCTGCAGACACCGGTGAGGAACTGGGGGAACTAACTCCCCACTTTACGTGGCTGAACACAGGGTCAGGAAGGCTCATTGTCACATTCCCACCCATTTCATGGTGGCCTGCAGAGCATCAAGCTCAAGAGTCGGGTGGTGCCGCCAGCCTGGCTGTTGCTCTGGCTGTTTCTGTTCTTTCCCTGGTGTTGATGTTGCTGAGCTGCGCCTAGAGGAGGGAGGAGGACCGGAAGAATCCAGGTGAGAAGCCTGGGGGGTGGGGGGCACAGTTCTGCTCGTCCTTTGGACTGTGATTAGAGACCCCGCTCTAAAGCTTCCTTTCTTTCTGCAGAGGCAGGAGGAAAACAGACCCGCCTTTCCTTGCTAGCTGCGTCAAGCAAATCCTGCATGCTACTCGCTGCTCGGGAGCCAGAGGGAATAGGGAAGAGTTTCACGTTAAGAAAAACAATCAGAGCCAGTCCTTGAGATGGGCAGACAGGGAGAGGGACAGAGATACCCTCTGTCTGTGACCAGCAGACCTCTGCTACCTGGTGGGGGTCCTGGGACCCTCTTATTTTGCTTTGGGCTAAGTAGGTTTGTGATTAATGTTGGGGTCTTTGCCAAGGTTGGTGCACCCGTGTCGTGCAATGCCGCAGAGGCCAGAAGAGGGTGTCGGATTCCCCTGGAACTGGAGTTAAACAGAGTTCTCAGCCGCCGTGTGGGTGCTGGCGATCAAACCCGGGTCCTCTGCAAGAGCAGTTGGCGCTCTTAAGCACTAGGCCATCTCTCCAGCCCAAGACACTTTTCAAACATTGGTAGAAACATCAGGTTACAGCAAAGTGGGACATCCCAGGGACAGATCTCACATGTTACCTGATGACATTCATAGCCGTAGGGTTGTTGGAAGCTAGGGTTCTGTTAATGTATTTCAAAGGTTTTCCCTATGAGTCACAGGGCTATTAGGTCACACAGAAGTGAGCAAGAGGGCGAAGACATCTCCAAAATAATTTGCCTCTGGATCTTCTACATTCCAACTCTCCACCATCATGAAGCACTAACCAGTCACTCTGTTTTGTTGAATCTGTAACACGCTGTGTCTTTTTTTTTTTTTTTTTTTTTTCTTTTTTTTTTTTTTTTCTGGGAGACTCATTCACAATACTTTCAGTAAGAAGGGAGCTAGGATTTCAGCCAAGAGGTATATTACTTTTTTTTTTTTTTTACGATGGGGTTTCCCTGTGGCCCCAGTTGGCCTGGAACTCACTATGTAGACCAGGGTGGCCTTGAACTCACAGGGGATCTGCCTGCCTCTGCCTCCCAAGCACTGGGATTAAACATGTGCGCCACCACACCCAGCTTCTTTTATTTCTTTTAATATTTTATTATTGTTACTGTGTGACTCAGCTCCTCAAGCTTCTACAGCAAGCACTTTTAACTGCTGAGCTATCTCAAAGACATTGTATTTTTTTAAATTCTCTTTATATCAAAATTGTGTTTATGCCAAATATTATGAGTGTCAGGATAGAAACTTGAGGTAAGGTTTGTGAGGAGTTTGGAGTTGTTTCATGGGGCTTGTAAGCATCACTAACTCTTTAAAAGTATTTTTATTATGTGTGTATCAAAGGTTTTGTGCACCTAAGAGCATCCCTGTTGTGGAATCGCCCATGGACGCAGGAAGCGAAGAAGCCTTGGATTGGGAGGCCAGAGGAGGCAGGCGGATCTTTGTGAGTTCAAGGCCGCCTGGGTTACAGAGTGAGTTCCAGACACAGCTCGGGGCTACAGGGAGACCCTGTCTCAAAAAAGATCCAAAAAAAAAAAAAAAAAAAAAAAAAAAAAAAAAAAAAAAAAAGAAGAAGCCATTGGATCCCCTGGAACTGGAGTTATGGGTGGTTGTTAGCTGCCATGTGCATGCTGGGAATCAAACACGAGTCCTCTGGAAGAGCAGATCTTAACCGCCAAGTCAGTTCTTCAGACCAGGTACCACCAAATCTTATTTGATTGTCAGAAAGGCCAACGGGACTCCAATAGGCATAGTTTGTAATATTATCCATTTTTTTCTTACCCATAAAACATGAATATGATTTAATTGTACTTTCTAGCCGTGCTAACTGTACTCTAGGATACTTCGAATGGTCATTTAATCAAGAAACAGGGGCACCGGGGCTGGAGAGTTGGCTCAGCTGTTAGGAGTACTTTCTGCTTTACAACAGAACCAGAGGTCAGTCCCAGCTATCACTTTGGGCCGCTCACAACTGCTTATAACGTCAGCTGCAGGGATCAGATGCCTCTGACCTTGTGTGTGTTAAGAAAGTTCAGGAACATGACCAAGGCCATTCTGAGGCAAGAAGAGATTTAACTGCGAGAATGAGCTTCCGGGCCGTCCTCAGGGCAGACGGTGAGCAGCAGCCTCTTGTCACATTGGGCTGGGTTATATAGGGGTTCTGTGAGCAATGGGAGGTGAGATAATGACAGGTCCCTTGGGGAGAGGGCTTCAGTTAGGGGCAGTTTCCCTTAGATGTTTCTCAGTTTTTCATCTGGCTGCTGTGGAAAATTGGCTGCGATGGATAATTGTAGTTGTATTGTTCAAACTGGGGTCAGGATGTTACTGAGAAACTAGGGTGGGTTAGTTTGGTTCCTGGAATGCTGCCTGCTAGGTTGTAGTCTCCATGATGTTGGTCAGGAGTGACTCCATCTTGGGGTCCTATTCGATCTCATAGTGGACACTGGCAGGGTCATGCAATAACTGCCCCCCCATATATAACAACTCAAATAAATCATTTTACAAAAAGAATCATGGACTTCTAAAGTCTGAAACAGCAGCAATGTTGTTCTGGGACAGGGATTGGTTGGTTTCTGTTGCCATTTTTGTTTGGGGAGTGTTTCTTTGTTGTATAATTTGGATAAGAAAAGTTAACCCAGGGGCTGGAGAGATGGCCTAGCGGTTAAGAGCGTCAACCGCTCTTACAGAGGACCCGGGTTCGATCCCCAGCACCCACATGGTGGCTGAGAAACGTCTGAAACTCCAATTCCAGGTGAACTCCAGTTCCAGGGGAATCCAACACCCTCTTCTGACCTCTGCAGCATTGCATGACACGGGTGCACAAACTTGCATGCAGACAGTACATTCATACACATATGGAAATAAAATTAATTTTAAAAATTAAAAAAAAAAGAAAAAAAGAAAAGTTAACCCAAATTATTGGGTATCCTGAGATAGAATGAATGGGGTTAAAGTTGGTCACATGTCTGAGATCACAAGGCTTTTTTTTTCATATAAATTTATTTTTATTATTTTTTTTAATTTTTTATTAATTTTTTATTTATTTCTGTATGTGTATGAATGTACTGCCTGCATGCAAGTCTGTGCACCCGTGTCGTGCAACGCCGCGGAGGTCAGAAGAGGGTCTCGGATTCCCCTGGAGCTGGAGTTCTCCTGGAATTGGAGTTTCAGACGGCTCTCGGCCGCCATGTGGGTGCTGGGGATCGAACCCGGGTCCTCTGTAAGAGCAGTCGGTGCTCTTAACCGCTAGGCCATATCTCCAGCCCTATTTTTATTTTTTTAACAAATCTAGACCCGTGTTCCCACCCATTTCCCCACCCCACCAGAGCTCATGCATTCTGCCAAACATGCTTTTCATCTCTTTCTCAGTCTTTCTCAATATTCTCCATGAGGAAGTTGACTGTTTTGAGCAGAAGTTCACTGTTTCAGTCAGTACAAGGCTTTTTTAGATCTTTTAATCTGTTGCAATTAAACATATTTTCTTTTTTTTTCCTTTCTTTGTTTTTGTTTATTTGCTTGTTTGTTTTTTTTGGTTTGTTTTTTTTTTGTTTGTTTTTTTGGATTTTGGTTTCTGGGATTTTTTTTGAGATGGGGTCTCTCTAGCTCCAGCTGGCTTGGAACTTTCTAAGTTAACCAGGCTGGCCTTGAACTAGAACTGACAAAGAATTGCCTGGCTCTGCATCCCAAGTGCTTGGATTAAGGGAGTAGGCCTCCATGCCTAATAATTTAAAAAAATGTATTATTAATAGTAACATTAATCCATTTGATTGTTCCTAGTTAAAATTTTTTCTTTTTTCCTTAGTAGAAAGTTTGTTTTTTTTTTCTGAGAGTATAGATTGAAAGCAGAGGCAGCCCTGGCTGTCTTGGAACTCACTGTGTAGAGCAGGCTGAGAGTGGGCGGGTGGGGAGGAGGGGCATTACTAAAAGACCAGGAAAACAGAAAAAATTCTCTTCTGGGAATTTTTCACAAGCTTGATTCAGGAATCTCAAACAGAACAATCTTCTCTCTAAGCAAACTGCTAACTACAAAGTGTTGCACCTGACACCACAGAGCTCCTGAGATCTGAAACCCCAGCCTCTGCCCAGGCCTGATCACCAAACACCCAGCACTGCAGGCTTTTGCATGGTGGAGATGACATAACTGGAAACTACCGGCTCGGTCCAGCCTCCCAGGACAGTGCACAGGGCCATTTACACGGGCCTCGTCGTGGACACAAAGTAATTCATCCCCTATCTCTAACCAAAGAAAAACTTCTGCAAAACTCCAAAATGGAGATTACTGCCTTGCACCGCGGGCTGTAATTCTTTCAGTGCCAAGCCTGATACCCCTTACAGGGGATTCAGAACCTGTTTTCTTTGTGCTATGGCTTAAAGGGAGAATTTATTCTCCAGTCATCAATCAATTCCTGTTTTGGGGACCCTGATCAAGGCAAATGCTACACTTGGCTCCCAACATGGGAGGCAGCTGCTTGTTGCGCGCCCCCTGGTGGGGGTATGAATGCTGCATCTGATGGGTCCCTGGACAGCAGTTTAGCAAACCAGTGGAAAACTAGGCTCTTCGCTTGCAAAAGTCCGGATTATAGAAACCTACAACAGAAATGGCGCCTTCTCTTCATCAAACACACAGCCAGAAAACAAAGCAGACAGACAGGAGCCCATAGCGCACAGGATGTGTCAGAGCCAGGTTGCTGGAGGTTAGTGTCGGGATCTCATGTGGATTGTTTTTATTTTTATGTGTATGAATGTTTGGCCTGCATGCATGTCAGTGCACCTGTGTCGTGCAATGGCCGCAGAAGCCAGAAGAGGCCGACGGATCCCCTAGAGCTAGAGTTCAGAGGCTTGTTAGCCGCAATGTGGGTGCTCAACTGGAACCCGGGTCCTCTGCAAGGGCAGCCAGTGCTCAGGGCCATCTCCCCAGCCTCCTCATTTGGCTCTTGATCACCAAAAAAGATATTCACAAGACATCTGGGAGAAATGTATTGTCCTGACTAGTTGATATTAAGGAACTGACAATTTTTTAGGATATTTTATTTATTATTTTATATGTATTAAGTATAAAAAAGCAGGAAACCAGGTCACTCCAGGAGCATGCTTTACTTCCATGTGGGACTGCCAGCGTGAGCCACCTGCAGACACGTGGTGGGACTGGGCAGCAGAGAGAGAGGGAGAGAGAGAGAGAGAGAGAGAGAGAGAGAGAGAGAGGCACAGAGAGAGAGGCACAGAGAGAGAGAGGCACAGAGAGAGAGACAGAGAGGCACAGAGAGGCATAGAGAGAGAGGCACAGAGAGAGAGAGGCACGAGAGGCAGAGAGAGAGGCATAGAGAGAGGCAGAGAGAGAGAGAGAGGCACAGAGAGAGAGGCACAGAGAGAGAGACAGAGGCACAGAGAAAGTTATGGCGGCTGGGGTCCACCCTTTATACCCATGGGGCAGGGCCTCAGGTAAGTGGGAAGGGGTCAGAGGATTGGCAGCTTCTGGAGGAAGTGGGCGCCTGTGTGCCCCTTAGGATTCTGGGAAGCCTGGTCCTAACATTATGTATGAGTATATTCCCCATACTCTCCCCCCCCCACCCCCTGCAATGCCTGTGAGGTCAGAGGAGGGAGTCTGATCCAATTAAGGAGGGTTTTGAGGATTTTAGCTGCCATGTGGGTGCGGAGAATTGAACCTGGGTCCTCTGTAAGAGCAGCCAGTGCTCTTAACCACTGAACTCTGGAACTCTGGCCCTGGAACGGACAATTTGTTTAATTTATATATATATTATATATACTATATAATATGCAAATAATATGTTTTTATATTTTTGAGGAGTGTTTAACTTTTAATTTTTTTTTTTTTTTTTTTGAGACAGAGCTCTGTGCTTTCTGATCTGACTCCCAGGGATGCCACTGCCCCCCTCCCCACCTGGCTTAAATTAGATCTACTAGTAATTTCCTCAAACACGTTTCCTCAGACACTGTCCACTGTCTCCACATGACAGCCTGACTGATCTCTCAGAAACGCTAATGGCTCGCATCACTGCCATCCTGAAATGCACCTCTGATGTCCCTAATGGTCGCCGCAGGACGGGCAAACCCTTCTTCCAGCTCCTCGCTGCCGGCCTCTTCTCCATGCCTTTGCTCAGGCTGGGTCTAGGCTGGAACCCTGTTCTCTCTCTCATCTGGGGTCCCTGAGCCATAGAGTCACACAACCAGGAGAAAATGAAATGTTTGATACGGAACATGCGCATAGAACTCCTGCACGCTTTGCTATTGGTATTGGCTACTAAGCTCCCTGAGGCGATGAACATGGCGGAAGTGCTCCCCGGGAGAGGCGGGGCCTCAGGAACAGGACCCAACCAGTTTAAACTGCTTCCTTTTAGCGGATGCTGGAGAAAAATTCTGGACAATGCGATTTCGCCATCTGCTGGACCAAAGAGGGAACGGCCGGGGGATGCCACAGCTTTCCCTCAAGACCAAAGAATAGGTCAGAGCAGGTAAATTTGGTGAAATATAGTGTGTTTGCTTTTTTTTTTTTTTTTTTTTTTGTGGGCCAAGCACACGACATTAGGTGGGCATGAGACTGGGGTCTCTGATTGTTTCTGAGAGATGACATCGTTTTGCTTATAAAAATGACTTGCAGCATGCAATATATTGAACATTACCATCTGACGGGATTTCTGGATCCATTGTTTTCCACTCGTGTGTAAATTAAGCCCATCAGGCTTGAGTGGTGTGTACCAGCTGAACTTTGGCTGGGGAGAACCAATCCAGTGCCAGCCTGTGAAGTCCAGCATCGGGCCAACAGCCCGGTGACTGGTGTGAGTCATGAGTCTATGCTAGTGGAATTTGACTGAGGAGTGCTGAACAAACATCAGTCTGGGTGGTTCAGCAGTGGAATCAATAGATCACTGCCCGGTGTAGACAGATGCTAGGTGCTAACGGGTGGGCTAGAGGAAGGTTATCAACCACTAGCCCCTACCGTTAAAAGGTAACCACGGGCGGCTGCCATTTGCTCTTTTCCTTTGTCCCTTTTCCTTCGATCCTGCAGATGTGGTTTGCCTCTCCAAGCACAGGTGAGCATGCACTACCTACTATGCGCTCGTCCTTTA
Source organism: Rhizomys pruinosus (assembly GCA_009823505.1). NCBI lineage: Eukaryota > Metazoa > Chordata > Mammalia > Rodentia > Spalacidae > Rhizomys > Rhizomys pruinosus. The sequence continues at coordinate 1,608,768 of VZQC01015123.1, forward strand.
GGAATCGTGATTTCCGTTGTTCGCTCCTGCCTTCCCCTTGCTGTTGTCACGCTCTCCATTTCAGAATAGAAAGTAAGTCTACAGACTGTGGGGACTGCCTGTGTAGTCACTGTCTACTTACGTTCAGTCACATCTTCAACTCTGCAACTCCTCCGTAACTTCCTCCCTTTGCATGTTAACCTGCGGGGCCACTTTCTTCCTGCTGAAGTACCTCATTTCACCTTTTATTATTTAAAATATTTTATTTAAGATATTTCGTTTGTTATTTTAATTTTATGTGTATGAGTGTATTGCCTGCGTGTAGGTAGGCCCACCCATGTCATGCAATGCCTGAGGAGGTCAGAAAAGGTATCAGATCCCATGGAACTAGAGTTATGGACTGTTGTTAGCCTCCATGTAGGTGCTGGGAATTGAAAGTGGGTCCTCTGCAAGAACAGCTAGTGCTCTTAACCTCTGAGGCATTTCTCCAGCCCATTATCTTTTATTATTTAATATAATTCATTATTATTGTGTTTGTATGTATGGTGTATTTGTGTGTGGGCACCCATGCCCTAGCATACATGGGAGGCCAGAGGATAACTTTGTGGAGTCTGTTTTCTCCTTTCACCTCTACATGACGGATGGAACTCAGGTCACCAAGTTCTGGGGCAAATGTTTTCACCTACTCTACCACTTCACTGGCTTGCTTCTCTTTGTTTTCTATTCTTTTTATTTTATTTTATTTTTGAGACAGGGTCTCCCTATAGTCCCAGCTGGCCTGGAACTCACTCTGTAGACCAGGCTGGCCTTGAACTCACAGAGCTCTGCCTGCCTCTGCCTCCCAAATACTGGGATTAAAGGTATGCTCTTTTAAATTTTATTTATTTTCTTATTTTATGTGCATGAGTATAATTGTCTACATATATGTAAGTGCAGCTGTGTTGTGCAATGCCTGTGGAGGTCGGGTCCACAGGAACTGGTGTTACAGATGGTTGCTAGCTGCCATGTGGATGCTAGGAACTGAACTTGGTCCTCTACAAGAGCAGCCATTGCTGTTTAAAGATATTTATACAGGCCTGGAGAGATGGCTCAGTGGTTAAGAGCACTTGCAACTCTGCCAGAAGACCTGAGTTTGAGTCCCAGCACCCAGGTCAGGTATGTCACAACTGCCTGTAACTCCAGCTCCAGAAGGGTCTGGCACCCCCATCTGCCCTCTGCAGGTACTGCACTCGTGGTGGACACACATGAACACAACACAAATAGAAATTAAAAAGCATTTTAATATATATTTTATTGAATATTTTGCATCTTAATCATATTTAGACCCCCTTCCCTATCTGCACTCCCCACAGCACCCCCCCCAGACTTCTTGCATTCTGTCATATATACTAAGGCCTGTAGAGTCAAATTTGTGTTCTTCACTGTCCCTCGGGGTGAGGTCATCCACTGGAATCTGGTCACCCCCTTACAGAAGACCAACAACCCCTCACCCAGCAGTGACCAGCTACCAACAGTTCCTTGGCTAAGGCTGGGGTTTCTTTTCCCCAGTTCTATGCTGGGTTCCTGTCTGGTTTGAGTTTGCATGTTGTCACCAAACGCTCTTCAGTGTGGGTTCATGCACTGGCTCCTGGCCGGCCTACTAAGAATCACAGCCTTGAATGAGACTGACTCCCCCAATCCCAGCACCCGTCAGTTCCCTATAATTCCTCAGGTAGGTTTGGGGGTCCTCAACTACTTCTCCATTTAACTCCTCCTACAATATTATGTCCCAAAAAATAAATTCAAAAGTATTTTATTAAATAAAAATTTAAATATATTCAAAAGTAGTAGTCGCATCATTGTTTAAAAATATTGCTTATTTTTAATTAATGTGTATGAGTGTATTTTTTGCATGCGTGTAAGTGCACCATGTCCTGTCACGCCACAGAGTCAGAAGAGGGCCTTGTGTTCCCCTGGGAATGCAGTTATGGATGGTTGTTAGCTGCCATGTGGGTGCTGGGAACTGAACTTGAGTCCTCTGCAAGAACAGTTAATGCTTTTAACTGCTGAGCCATCTCTCCAGCCCCTGAAATACAGGTTTTCATTTCAGGAGTCAAAGTAAAGCATTCTCTAAAGTGTAGAAACATATATAATTATGTCAATTACAAACATGCAAACAATACTTTTTTGTGAAACTATTTATTTCCTTCTTTTTTTTTTTTTTTTTTTTTTTTTTTTTTTTTGTCTTTTTGAGACAGGGTCTTTGTGTATTCCCAGTGGTATGGAACTCTGTATGTAGACAAGCTGGCCTTGAACTCACAGAGATATGTCTCCCTCTCCCTCCTGAGTGCTGGGACTAAAGATGTGTATCAACACTCCTGGCTACAATTTCTTATTAACATTTATTATTTATTTTTATTGTATGTATATGAGTGTCCTGCCTGCATGTACATGCACCACATGTGTGTAATGCCCATGGAAGCCAGAAGAGGGCATGAGATACCCTGGAACTAGAGTCACACATGGCTGTGAGCCACCACGTGGGTGCTGGGAACAGAACCTGGGTCCTTTACAACAGCAGCCAATGCTTTTAACTGCTGAGCCATGTCCAGGGCCATGGCAGTAATTTCTTCTCTTTTTTCTGGTCTTTTTGAGACCTGGAATTCACTATATAGACCAGGCTGGCCTTGAACTCACAGAGATGCACTTGCCTCTGCTTCCTGAGTGCTGGGATTAAAGGTGTGTGCAATGACACCTGGTTTAACAGAACCCGGGTCCTCTGCAAGAGCAGTCGGTGCTCTTAACCGCTAGGCTATCTCTCCAGCCCATGAATGTCTTTCTTGGTGACAGTTTAAATGTAGGTCCAAGTGAGGACCAGCTGGGCTACATTAAGGAGACATAAGTGGAACAGAGTGGGCAGATGTGCACCTGACAGACACAGGAACGGCAGACTGCACAGACTGAATCCCAGCAGAACTGTGACCCCGTGCTGACTCAGCTCCTTCATGACTGACACAGGTGATCAGACCCTGTGCAGAGTGCCGAACAAAAGACATGAGAAAACTCCTGATATGCAAAACTACAGAGGCTAAAATGTCTGTGCTTTATGTGGTATTCAGGATACACTGTAAACCTCTCACCACACAAAGGGGCCAGGGTCTATGGCTGGTGATCAAGAAAGTAGTGGGCTGGAGAGATGACTCAGTGTAGTGGGTGCTCTTGCAGAGGACTTGGGGTCAGTTCCCAGCATCCACATGATGGGTAAGAACCATCTGTAACTCCAGTTCCAAATCTGACACCACTTCTGGCCTCCGTGGGCATTGCCTACATATGATACTCTTACATGCAGACAAAACATTCATACACATGAAATAAAAACAAATAAAATATTTTTAAAAGGTTATGGAGGAAGAGAAGCTAGGATCCCAGCGTTCCCATCAAAGGTATGCTGTTCTAGGGGCTAGAGAGATGGCTTAGCAGTTAAGAGCGTCGACTGCTCTTGCAGACAACCCAGGTTTGATCCCCAGCACCCACATGGCAGCTGAAAACTGCCTGTAACTCCAATTCCAGGAGAACTCCAGTTCCAGGGGAATCTGACACCCTCTTTTGACCTCCACGGCATTGCACAACACGGGTGTACAAACCTACATGCAGACAGTACATTCAAATAAATAAATAAATAAATAAATAAATAAATAATAAACAAAGGCATGCTGTTCCATGACGTCAACAGTAGAACTTCAGTCCATCCCTTGCCTCCACCTTCCAGCTTCAACCTGCCAATACCTGCCCAGACCCATCCCTCTGCACCCTCCCCCACACTGCCCCCATCACAAACCCCTCAGTTCCAGCCCAGCCATGTCCACACAGTCACTGTCTACGTTACAATGATTTAGCATCCAGACCTCTGCCCACAAGGTCTCTCTGACCCTCATCAACCCTCTGTGTGACTTGGGGGCAACCCTCACCCCTCCCTTGTGGCTGACCCAGAAACTCCCTGCGGTTTTCTCCAGACACTGAACCCACTCCCTGAAGGCATTCCAGCTCAGGAACAGACTTCCAAGCCAGGCCCCACAGAAGCCTCCAGACTTAAAAGTAAACACCACATCCCATAGTCCTGAGCAAGGCTTGCAAGTCCAAATCCAGGTTTTAAGCTAGGTCAGGGCACTTTCTATCCAAAGTTAGTGGGCTCCAACTCATAAAGTTCTCAGATAGTCACAGTAACTGCACCCCTCCCCTCCCTCATCTATGGCTCACTTCTCAGTCGACCTTCTCCGTTCCCCCTCCCTAAGCTCAGACTCACAGGCCACCTCACCCCTCCACACAGGGACCATAAGAGCTATGCCCCCTGTCAGTGCTCACCTGTAGGAATGGAACTTTGCCTGGCTCGAGGCAGGCCCTGTAAGACTTGTCCAGTAAAACCTCTGAGAGTTGGGACTAGAGAGATGGCTCAGCGGTTAAGAGCACTGACTGCTCTTGCAGAGGACCTGGGTTCGATTCCCAGCACCCACATGGCGGCTAAGAACCATCTTGGGCTGGGCGTGGTGCACATACCTTTAATTCCAGCACTTGGGAGGCAGAGGCAGGTGGTTCTCTGTGAGTTCAAGGCCAGCCTGCTATACTTAGCAAGCTCCAGGACAGCCAGAGATACAGGGAGACCCTGTCTCAAAAAAAAAAAAATCCTCCAAGAGTTATCTGATATCTCTGAGTTATCTGTAGCTCTGGAAGGCCCGGGATATTACAGTGTTTTCTTGCCTTGCCTCTCTCTGCAAAGTTCCAGAACCAGATGGCCCCTTCCCTTGAGGTATTAAGCAGAATGTCACCTCTAGTTTACCTGTTGCACAAACAGGAGCTCTGTAGCCCCCCCAATTAGAGCCAAGGTGGCTCGCCCCTCCCTTCCGCCTGGCCCCCACTTCCTTACCCAGAGCACAGTAACTTTTAGTATATAAGCATACTGCTGGCATGAATAAAGAGAGAGTCTATTCTCCTGGGCTTTCTGAGTCTGTGTCTGTTTGTCTTTCTTTGTCTTTCCATTCCATCGGGTAAACCCCTCACATTCCCCTCTCCCCTCCTTGCCAGAGCTAAGCCTAGAGACCATCGGCCTGCAGGCAGGAGACAGCCTTGAAGCTCACAGTCCTGTGGGATTGCCAGGCCCAGTTCAAGAGAGGGAAGAAGATTGTGTGGATACCTGCCATTCATGTGACTAAAGGACTATCAGATGATTAGTGAACTCCAACACTCACCCCTGAGACAGGATCCCCAGGAATCCTCAAGCAGCAGCAGCAGGAAGACCAGCAGTTGGCCCAGGGGCCTAGGGTTTGAGAGATTTCCACCAGGTGCTTTCATTTTGCCTCAAGATTCAGAGCTGTAGCCGGGAGTGGTGGTGTTCACCTCTAATCTCAGCACTCAGGAATCGGAAGCAGGCGGATCTCAGTAAGTTCAAGGCCAGCCTGGTCTGCAGAGCAAGAGTTCCAGGACAGCTGGTTATAGCAGCTACAGTTATATCCTGTCTCCGAAGGATCAAAAAATAATAATAATACCCAGTTTGAGAGCTGTGAATCATATATTAATCAGTATCTCTACCAACCATCATACGGAGTGGTGGTGCATGCCATTAATCCTAGCACTCGGGAGGCAGTGGATCTTTGTGAGTTCAAGGACAGCCTGGTCTACAGAGCGAGTTTCAGGACAGCTGGGGCTACAGGGAGACCCTGTCTCAAAAAGACCCCCACAAAAAAAATATTTCACGTCTACTCAATAGGTGACAGAACTCCATAATGGAGTATCTGTGCTCCACCGCTGTATACTTATTTTGATAAGTATATATTCTTTATTGCAGGTCTGGCTCTAGTTCTTATTTCTTAACTTTAAACTCCTTTCTTTTCCTTCTCCAAAAATCTAACATTTGGTGGCCCATATGGGGAGGTTATTCTTTTAAAGCCCATCCTGGCAGCCCCAAGCCCTCTTTGGACCCTCTCTCTTCTCCTAACTCTCCCTGTGATGTTCCTTTCTCTCCCCCTCCTTCCAGAGCTAGCCAGACCTCGGGAGAGGGAAGCCATTTTCCATTTGATCCAACACACCACAGGAGACAAGGTAATTCTGCCAGGCCTGGTTTGGGGAGCCAACAAGGCAGCCTTAATTGTCTTCATGTGTTACTTGTCTCAAAACAATTTTAAGCTGTGGCCACGTAAGTTTTCTTTCTTCATTTTTGTGTACAAAAAATATTAAATTTTTATTTTGGCATGCCTAATCAAAATATAAACTGAATGTCTCTTAGCCTTAGTTAGCCATTCGCTATGATCAAAACAGGGTAAGTCTCCATAGTGTGGTGGGGCCCACGATGTTTCTGAATACCTAGCCACTGTGCAGGACCCTAGCCAGACTCCAAGATCCAGCTCAAAATATGGGTAACTAAATTTCAATTCCAAAAGACACACCTTTGACTTGCCTTCAGGCACATCTAAAGAAACTTCAATTGAAACCTTAAACCAACCAAATTCAGTAAGTACTGGCAATCAATGGCCCAAATATGCAATGTCTGATATTTGGATTTTAACCAGTCTAGGAACAACTAAACAAAATGGAAACAGTATGGGGAAATCCCCCTTCTCTCCCTCCTTCACCATCTCTGTTAGGCTCCTTTCCACCCCACCTTGGCTTCTTCCTCCACAGAGTCTGTCCCATTTGGCACCTCCTGATGTCTTTCTAACTGCCCCTCTACAGTCCTTGTTCTCCTTCCTGTGAAAACCCTATTTTTACTCTGTCACCCTGACAGGCTGCAAAAATGCAGGCCAGTCACTGTGTGGCTCTACCTGATTACCCTCAAGTTGCTTTCACCTGCTCCTCTCTCCACCAAAATAAAGACTGCTTGTTTATCTTTCCCCTGCTGTGACTCTGTCAGCTCTACCTATAAATTTCCCCCTTGCTAACTCCAACTAAACAAACAGTATGATGGCTAAAACACTAACTGGTTTTACAGAGTACCCAGATTGACTCCCAGCACCTCCACTTCATTGTTTTGTTTTCCTGTCTCCTAAAATTTAATTACTCTTTCTTACCTTCATTTCATTCAGTTATTTATTGACCTTTAAACATTTTTTTAAGTTTTTCCAGTCACTACAAATTTATTGCCAGGTTTTTTGTCTCCTAAGGAACCACCTGCCTCCAGGGTTTAGATTTCTACCTGAGGAACCACCCCACCCTTTCACCTTTGCCATCACTGTCAGCCCCATAAAACTTATTGTAAACCTCAATCTAATAATGTTTATCTTTTCCATCCACTGCCTACTGTCACCCCAAACCAAAAACCCTTTAAAGTGTGTTTTCTAAAACCCTTAAAAACTCCTCTTAGTATACCAGTAGCCATATCTTTTTTTTCAAAGCCGATTTTTATTGAAGCTCTGTGCATTTCATACAAAATTACAAATCAAATCTAGACCTGTGCCCCTCTCCCTATTCCCCACCCCACCAGAGCTCATGCATTCTACCAAACATGTTTTTCATCTTTTTCTCAGTCGCTCTCAAAATTGTCGATGCAGAAGTTCACCATTTCAGTCAGTTCTTTGACACTTCAGATCACGAGGAATATAACATTAACGTTGCTCAGTTTGCCTTACAACTAGGTAATTGGTGCTAGTGTCCATAGATGAGGGACCAGTAACTATATCTTTCCAAATCACTGCCTTCATAATTTCAGCTATCCCTACTTACAAAAGATCATCGTAATCAAATTTACTAATCCATACAATTATGTATGGCCATCATTTTCTTGTGTCATTTTTTAAAATATTTTTTTAATCTTTATTTATTCTTGTATGTGTATGAATGTACTGTCTGCATGTAGGTTGGTGCACTCGTGTTGTTCAATGCCTCGGAGGTCAGAAGAGGGTGTCAGATTCCTCTGGAACTGGAGTCAAAGATGGTTCTCAGCCACCATGTGGGTGCTGAGGATCAAACCCGGGTCCTCTGCAAGAGCAGTCAGCACTCTTAAACACTAGGACATTTCTCTAGCCCCTTCTTGTGTCATTTTAAACTCCCTATAATGTCATATGTTTTTATATGTTTCCATGTGCTAAGATCTAATGTATTTCCATATTTTAAAAACCCACATAATTGTGTTAATTGTCTTCATGTGTTACTTGTATCAAAACAATTTGTCTTTATGAGACAGGATCTCTCTGTAGCCCCAGCTGTTCTGGAACTCTCTATGTAGACCAGGCTGGCCTTGAACTCACAGAGATCTGCCTGACTCTGTCTCAAAACAATTTTAAGCTGAGGCCACTTAAGTTTTCCTTCTTCATTTTTGTGCACAAAAATTATTAAATTTTTATTTTGGCATGCTTAATCAAAATATAAACATGCCAATTTATAAATATAAGTATTTTAATGGTACATCCAAAGAACTTATAAACCAGAGTACCCTAAGACACCTTTAAATGTATTAAACAGTTAATTATTCCACAAAATTTTCAGGTACTACTTGTTTAGACAAAACAATGTCTAAACCAGTTATTTAAAAATCTTATTTGTGCCAGGCATGGTGGCTCACACCTTTAATCCCAGCACTCGAGGCAGAGGCAGGCGGATCTCTGTGAGTTCAAGGCCAGCCTGGTCTACAGGGCCAGCTCCAGGCCAGCTGGGACCCTGTCTCAAAAAGACTGAAAAAAAAATGTTCTTTGTTAAATACTTGTTATTTTGGGTTTGCTTTCCAAGATAATTGTCTTAATGTATCTCTTCTCTTTGTTAACTTTAAAGGTATCTTGCTCATGACATTCTGTTTTGCCTTCAGGCTTTGCTTTCAGAACTCTGAAGGTCTGATTCTGACCCTTTTGTTGCTAAGGTTTCCTAACAGAGACTTTCCTTTTCTTTTATGAAAATGACTGTCTCTAAGACTTGAGACAGCTCTCCCAGGCTCCTGAAGACATCCACCTGGCAACTGTGCTTCTGTTCTTCTAAGAATTACTCCCCAATGAGCCAGCCTCTTGCCCCCCCCCAAAAAAAGAGCCTAAAACAAAACAACTACATGTGTTCCAAATGACTACCTTTAAGTTTTATTATGTTTATCTTATTTTATAAAATTATTATATACCTTTATATAGACACACCAGACAACCTCTAAACTTCTCTAAAAATTAACTCAAGGGCAGGGCCAGGGCTGCTGGAGACTCTGGCAGCCAGGAGTGCCACTGCGGCTGCTGGCGTAGCAAGGGGGACGGACAAGGATGCCCTGGGGTTGATCCAGAGCTGCCTTCGTGGCCTTGGCCTCTTCTGGGGGAATGGACATGCGTGGCCCACCCTGCCCTCTTACCTGTCCTAAGTGGATTAAACGGCTAGAGCTGTAGAGTTCAGGTCCCCTGTGCCTTCTGTTCCAGGACTTTGCACTGAATTTCTCTTGGCCTTGGGGAAGTCTCCAGAGTCGGGCGGGGCACGGGGAGCACCTGTCTTCAGGTGAAAGCTGAGGTTCACGAAGTTATCAGATGTGCATATTTATCTAATCTAGTCAATTACTGGATTGCTATGTGCACTGTTCTGGGTAGTGTGGACAATAGTGTTTGGGGTTTTTCCTAATGCTTAATCCTTGACCTCCTCTTCTAGCTGCTTCAAGCTTTTCATCTGATAAAATCCTACAGTCCTTTACACCCCGCACAGTCTTACTACCCCCGCATTTAACTTTCTTCCTAGCCTTGGGTATTTTTGCTACAGTGTATATAGGATTATAACTTTTTTAATTTTTATTTATTTCTGTATGTGTATCAATGTACTGTCTGCATGCAGGTCTGTGCACCCGTGTCGTGCAATGCCGCGGAGGTCAGAAGAGGGTCTCGGATTCCCCTGGAGCTGGAGTTCTCCTGGAATTGGAGTTTCAGACGGCTCTCGGCCGCCATGTGGGTGCTGGGGATCGAACCCGGGTCCTCTGTAAGAGCGGTCGGCGCTCTTAACCGCTAGGCCATCTCTCCAGCCCCCACAGTCCCGAGAAAAAACAAAGACACTAATGGCTTTGTATCCCGCATCTGTGGAGCAAGCACCAAATAACTCAGTTGTAAAGCAAATTTTTCTTGTTCGGGCAGTGGATGACTGCATAATGAAAAGAACAACACCTACCACACACCACAGAAAAGGACTGCCATCAAGAACTGACTGACAGGGTTGAAATCGGGGGGGTGTGGGGTGGAGGGGTCAGTGTGGAGGGGTCAGAGCGGGACATGGTCTGATTTCAGATCTATTTGTAACTAATCTTGTACATTCTGCACCTTCCTGCAGGGACACTCACCCACTCTGGAAGGGAGCCCAGCTTCTGTGACTTTTCTCAGTCAGGCCCTCCCGAAGCTGCCGTTTAAATTAGACACCCCACCCATAAATGGTCTTCATTACACACTGACAAGATCTCCAGGTCCGTTAATTGAGGCACAATTTAAGTGCCAGCTAGTTGTGGATCCATCAGATCCACAACTGTGGTCTCAGCCAGCTCAGTCACTTAAGGGGGCATCACTCTCTAAGCTAGAGGTAAAGCTTTAAGGATAGTCAGTCCTTTAGCTTGGGTGGAGGATATGTAGCAAGGGTCTTGAGCAAGGGGTAAGCAACCCTTAGACCAGGTTTAGCTAACAGTGTGAGGCCTGTGGAGTCACCAACTTCACAGCCCATAGGCTGCAAAATAAACAATTCTGTAGTCATCGGCTGCTGCTGAAAGGTTGCCAGCCTTTGAGAATAGCTACCAGCTTTGTTGGCAGTCTTCATCAACAAGCCCCCCTTCTTCAGTGGCAGCCCCTACATATGTTAATATGACCCCCTCCCTTCCTTCTCAAAACTATAACTCAGAGTCTGGGGTGGTGGGTGACAAAAAAAAAAAAAAAACTACACCTGTTTAGAGTAAAACAGCCTTCATTTAAAATAAACCTAAAAGGTATATTTTTTTTCTTTTGAGACAGGGTCTCCCTTTAGTCCCAGCCAGACTGGAGCTTGCTATGTAGACCAGACTGGCCTTGAACTCCCAGAAATCCACCTGCCTCTGCCTCCCAAGTGCTGGGATTAAAGGCATGCACCACCACTCACAGCCTAAGACAGCTCTTAGTCCCCATGTGGGTGCTGGGAATCAAACTTGGGTCCTCCACAAGAGCAGTCAGGGCTCTTAACTGCTGAGCCATCTCTCCAGCCCCCTAAAAGGTATTATTTTAAGTTCCTTTCCTGAGCGATGTCTATCTACTTAACCTAAAATGTTAAATGTCTCCTTTTGTGACATAGGTCCATTCTATCTAAATTACCTAAATGGTCCTCTATAGACCTAAACTCTAAAGAACAAAATATATGCTGTACTGAATAGCTTTAGTGTCAACAAGACACACCTGGTTGAGGAAAC
>VZQC01015123.1:1621642-1638794 GCA_009823505.1 Rhizomys pruinosus
CTCAGTTGGAGAAGGATTGGCCTGTGGCCATATCTATGAAATATTTTCTTGATTAATAAATGATATGGGGTGGCCCAGACCACAGTGGGCAGTGCCACCCCTGGATAAATCTCTCTGTATTGTATAAGAAGACAGGCTGACGGGCGTAGTGGCGCACACCTTTAATCCTAGCACTTGGAAGGCAGAGGCAGGTGGATCTTTGTGAGTTCAAGACCAGCCTGGTCTACAGAGTGAATTCCAGGACAGCTGGGGCTACAGGGAGACCCTGTCTCGAAAAGACCAAAAAAAAAAAAGAAGACAGGCTGAGCAGTTAAGAGCACCAACTGCTCTTGCAGAGGACCCGGGTTCGATTCCCAGCACCCACATGGTGGCGAAGAATCATCTTTAACTCCAGTTCCAGGGGAATCTGACACCCTCTTCTGACCTCCGTGGCATTGCACAACACAGGTACACCAACCTACATGCAGACAGTACATTCATACACATAAGAAAACAATAAATTTCAAAAAAACTAAAAAAAAAAAAAGAAAGAAAGAAAAGAAAACAGGCTGAGCTGTGCCAGTGGTAACAAGTCAATTAACAGCATTCCTCCCTGGCCTGTGCTTCAGCTCCTGCCTCCAGGTTCCTACCCCGAGTTCCTATTCCCTAAGTAATAAACTATAACCTGGGAGATATAAAACAAATAAACCCTTTCCTCCCCAAGTTAGTATTGGTCAAAATGTTTTATCACAATAATTTTTAAAAAACTAACCTTCTTGGAGGTTTAACCATACTTAAAAGGCTGTACCAATTTGGTCAAAGGGACTTAAGGAACAGTTTTGTTCCTTGCCCTCCAAGGTTGACTAAGTCGCAGGGGACTGTAGGGTCTCTCAAAATGTCCTGTAACTGTTAGTCACCAGTCTTCCTCTGCAGGGAGGTCTTGGAGATCCACAAAAGCGACTCAAGACAAGCCACTGTCCAGGCTACAAATAGAAGGGTCAGCACAAAGCTAGACAAAGCCCAGGTCAGCAGGACCTCTGGCTTCTTATGTAGATGGAACTGGGTTGGAATGAGCCAAAGGAGCCGTGGACTCTCCCCAAAGCCTGACCAAACCCTGGGGGCCAAAATCTCAACTGACCTTAACAGTAAATTTAAATTAATTTTTCTGGGGTAACTATGGTTTTAAACATCCCAACAGGAAGACATAAACCAAAAAATTAAATAACTGATAACCTTATTACCTCAGGTACAGGTAAGATCTGTACCATGTTAGAAAATACTGCTTCTATACCAACCTGTTAAAAATACTTGGGGCAAGCCAGGCGTGGTGGCACATACCTTTAATCCTAGCACTTGGGAGGCAGAGGCAGGCGGATCTTTGTGAGTTCAAGGCCAGCCTGGTCTACAGAGTGAGTTCCAGGACAGCTGAGGCTACAGGGACACCCTGTCTCAAAAAGACCAAAAAAAACCGACACCCTCTTTATATCCGGCCTAGCCCAGCCCTCTTTTTTCCAGGGGGGTCTTACAAACCCCCCTTCTTCCCTGTCACCTGTTACTGCCCCCTTCCACCTTTGCCCTGCCCTTCTGTCTCTGTTCTCCCCTCCCCATCCTCCACTAAAACCCTGACTGGCTTTATAGCAGCTCTCCTCTGTCCCTCCTGGTCACAGAAGCTGATAGGCTGAAGACCGCACTCAAGCCAGCACACACATAGAACACGTAATATATAAATATTACTATTTTATTATTATTTATTGTTTTATGTGTATGAATGTATTGCCTGCATGTGTGTAAGTGCACCCACATTGCTCAGTGCCCACAAAGGTCAGAAGAAGATGTTGGATTCCCCAGAACTGGAGTTATGGACGGTTGTTATCTGTCATGTGGGTTCTGGGAATCAAATCCAGGTCCTCTGCAAGATCAGCCAGGGCTGCTGAGCCATCTCTCCAGCCCCCAGCCATGCAGTATATTAATATGCATATGGTATGTTATCAGGGCATAAAGTATATTCACAGAATATGCCAGCGATGAGGCTAGAGAGATGGCTCAGTGGTTAAGAGTGCTGACTGCTCTTGCAGAGGACCTGGGTTCAATTCCCAGCACCCACATGGCAGCTAAGAACTGTCTTTATTCCTCGGAGTAGTTTGGGAAAAAAAATAAAGAACTGTCTTTAACTCCAGCTCCAGAGCCGACACCCTCTTTATATCCGGCCTAGCCCAGCCCTCTTTTTTCCAGGGGGGTCTTACAAACCCTCCTTCTTCCCTGTCACCTGTTACTGCCCCCTTCCACCTTTGCCCTGCCCTTCTGTCTCTGTTCTCCCCTCCCCGTCCTCCACTAAAACCCTGACTGGCTTTATAGCAGCTCTCCTCTGTCCCTCCTGGTCACAGAAGCTGATAGGCTGAAGACCGCACTCAAGCCAGCACACACATAGAACATGTAATATATAAATATTACTATTTTATTTATTATTGTTTTATGTGTATGAATGTATTGCCTGCATGTGTGTAATGCACCCACATCTGCCGTGCCCACAAAGGTCAGAAGATGTTGGATTCCCCAGAACTGGAGTTATGGACGGTTGTTATCTGTCATGTGGGTTCTGGGAATCAAATCCAGGTCCTCTGCAAGATCAGCCAGGGCTGCTGAGCCATCTCTCCAGCCCCCAGCCATGCAGTATATTAATATGCATATGGTATGTTATCAGGGCATAAAGTATATTCACAGAATATGCCAGCGATGAGGCTAGAGAGATGGCTCAGTGGTTAAGAGTGCTGACTGCTCTTGCAGAGGACCTGGGTTCGATTCCCAGCACCCACATGGGGCTAAGAACTGTCTTTAAGCTGGGCGTGGTGGCGCACTCCTTTAATCCTAGCACTTGGGAGGCAGAGGCAGGCGGAGCTCTCTGAGTTCGAGGCCAGCCTGGTTTACAGAGTGAGTTTCAGGCCAGCTGGGGCTACAGGGAGACCCTGTCTCAAAAAAAAAAAAAAATAGCCAGTGATATAGCTGTTCCCTGGTGATTTCCACATGTGCCAGGTAGGCACGGGTTCATGGGATCTTCTACAGGCACATTTAATTCCCCAGACATTCACTCTTCTAGTGATCTCTCTTCTGCTTCCTTCACAGCGAGTTCTGTTCACCTGGGGATCCCTCTTCCCTGTGGTTATACTATCCATATTAGACTCAGTAACATGGCTCTTGTTTCAAGGGATTTATGACTCTGTGGCCTTCTTAATGAAGCTTTTGGCTCTTCTGCTATTCATATATTCTATTGCTCCAGACCTGGGGTCATAAAATAGAAAAGGGGAAGGAGCTTGGGCTCAGGTAGGATTAGGGGTGATAGGTCTTTCCTTAACTGCTTCAGGCTGGTATGGGGCGGAGGGTCCTTTTTTTAGGGTGTCAATATCTGAGACCATCAGGTCCTTTAGGCTTGTGACCCTGGAATTCTTTGTTAGGTTCCTTTTCAATTTTTTCTTCATGTCTGAGACTGGAAGAGGCTGCTATTCCTCGAACAGGAACGGCTGAGTGAGGACTGATGAAGTGAGGGCCTGTATTCTCTATTGTAAGAGATTGGGAAGAAGTTTTAGTACACAAAGCCCAAAATGAGAGCCAGGATAGACATGAAGATGGGTCCTGTGTGGGGCACTAGTCATGAGCCCCAAGTATATTTATTTATATTTATTTATTTATTTATTATTATTTGGTCTTTTCAAGACAGGGTCTCCCTATAGCCCCAGCTGTCGGAACTCGCTCTGTAGACCAGCTGTCCTTGAACTAACAAAGATGCCCTGCCTCTGCCCCCGAGTGCTAGAATTAAAGGCGTGTGCCACCACGCCCGACCTGCCCAAGTATTTTTTTTTTTTTGTGGTTCTTTTTTTTTTGTCTTTTCAGCGATTTATTTTGGGGTGTTTTATTCAGTTTATTTAATGTGTAGTTTGGTATATATGTGTAACAAATTGAAGATTAGGTTAAATATGGATAGGCTAGTTGTTGCATTACATGGGACAAAAAGTGCGATTGTTTCAAATTGCGCAGTGTCGAGGCAGTATAGTGTTTTGGTGGTTGGTCCGCATTTCCCTCCCCAGCCGAAACCGAGGGCAAACGGGGCTAAGAGGTGGCAAAAAGTGAGGAGGGAGGGGAGGAGAAAGAGACGGAGTGGGGGGAGGGTGGGGAGGTAAATGCTGTCCAGTTAACTAGCCTGCATATTTCTCTCAGTGTTTTTCATTTGTTGATTGTTGTTTTGTAGGCAAGTAGGCTTTATCCGGTAGGTGTGATGTTGAAGCGTTATGCGACCTGTGGGTAGGTTGATGAGAATGCGATGAAATTGTTAATTTGAAATCTATATTTGTAGAGTTATGTGGGAGGTTAGCTTGCTGTGGTCCCGCCGGAGTGTTGTGGGTTCTATTTTGGAGAATTTTCCTGGGGTGCCTGAGTAGAAAGTGTATTCTCTGGTATTAGGGTGGAATATTCGGTAGAGGTCTATCAGGTCATTTGGTGTATCATATCATTCAGTTCAGATATCTCTCTGTTTATTCTTTGTCCTTGTTGACCTAATGCACAAGGACTCAGTGGGTAATTGAAATCCCCTACTAATAGTGTACTGGGGTTGTAGTGTGACTTGTGGTCCTGGAGAATTGTCTTTATAAAGTTTGGTGCACCAGAGTTTGGGACCAAACCCAGGGCTTCTGTAAGAGAAGCTGGTGCTTAACTGCTGAGCCACCTCTCCATCCTCCATGGTGCCTTATAACCTGGTCTCAAAGGTGACATCCCATCACCTGTGCCATATTCCGCCACTTAGGCAGAGTGATTACAAGTTCAAGACTAGTGTGGACAAATTAGGGTGACCTGGCCTCCAACAAAGAAATACTAAGAAGGTGGACCAAACGGACCAGCAGGAAAAGGTGCTTGCAGCCAAGCCTGAGTTCAAGCCCATGAACCTACATGGTGAAAGAAGAGAACTGACACCTGAAAGTTGCCCCTCAGAAGACAGACAGACAGACAGACAGAACACACACACACATGAATGACAATTTTTTTTTTTTTTTCTTGGTCCTTTTAGGCGGGCGGAGACAGGTCGCCCTGTAGCCCCAGCCATTGCCGGGAACTACTCATGTAACCAGGCTGGCCTTGAACTCACAAAGATCCCCCTGCCTCTGCCTCCAAGTGCTAGGATAAAGGGTGCGCCACCACGCCCGGCAACAAAACATTTTTGAAGTAGTAAGAGGACTGATGAATGTAGCTGCTTTGTAGGGGTCATGCATAGCAGGGGGAGGCTTGAGGGTCAGTCATTACCTAGTTCATGTGATCAGCACACGTATTTGCTAATTTATAAAAGGCACCATACACTTCGAACAGTTGGAGTTGATTTCAGGGGTCAAATAGCACATGGAAACAATCCACTTAACCCACCAAGTTAACAGGAAAGTGTGGAAAAGAAATTGTGCAGTTGCCTTGATGGTTGTGGAAAGGGAATTCAGTGTCTGTGCATTATGAAGGAAAGCAGGAAAAACCAGCCAACTAACCAACCAGCCAACCAGCCAGCCAGCCAGCCAGCCAACTAACCAACCAACCAACCACCAGCCAGCCAGCCAGCCACCAGCCACCAACCAACCACCAACACAGCCAGCAGCCAGCCACACCACCACCAACACCAGCCAACCAACTAACCAAGCAGCCAGCCAGCCAGCCACAGCCACCAACCAACAACCATACCAGCCAGCCAAGCCAGCCAGCCAACCACCACACAGCCAGCCAGCCAGCAGCCCAACAGCCAACCAACTAACCAACCGCAGCAACCACAGCCAGCCACAGCCAGCCACCAGCCAACCAGCCAACCAACCAACCAACCTACAACCAGCCGAGCCAGCTCAGCCAGCCAGCAGCCACCACCAGCACCAGCCAGCCAGCCAACCAACAACCAACGCCGCCAGTCAGCCAACCAACTGAACCACCAGAACCAGCCAGCCAGCCAGCCAACAACAGCTTCACCGCCACAACAACCAATAACCAACCAGCCAACCAGCCAGGCAGTCAACTAACCAACCAACCAGCCAACCAACTAACCAACCAACAGTCAACCAGCCAGCCAACCGACTAACCAACTAGCCAGCCAACCAATTGACCAACCAGCCAACCAGCCAGTCAGCCAACTAACCAACCAACCAGCCAACCAGCCAGCCATCAAACTAATCAACCAGCAACCAGCGCACGCCAACCAACTAACCCAGCCAACCAACCAACCAGCAGCCAGCCAGCCAGCCAGCCAACCAACTAACCAACCAGCCCCAGCCACCAGCCAGCCACCAGCAGCCAACAACCAACAGCCAAACAACAGCCCCAGCCAGGCCAACACCACCACACACCAGGTCAAGGCACAGCCAGCACCAGCCAACCACCCAAACGCCAAGCAGCAGACGAGCGGACAGGCAGGCGAGCCAGGAAGCAGCCGGCACAAGGAGAACGGAACGGAGAAAGGTAAACGATAATGTTTCACAAGCACCCAGCCATGGCTAAAGTCGGCATATAACCGAAACTAGAGTGGAACGGGACAAAGAGCAACTTCAGCCAATAACAGGCTAGCATCGCTCATCTCAGCCGCCGCCGTCCAGTTCAGTGCACTGGAGTCCCCAACCAATCAACTAACCCCGCCAGCACTCAGCCACTCGTCACCATCTCAATCCATTTTTTTTTTTTTTTCCAAATTTTCATCTCAACTCAAATCCACCTAAATGTTAGTCAATTATCATAGGAGCATTGTATATGTTCAGTACGAAAGGGACGGAGATTTTATAGGTATTGCTTTTGTCTTTTTCCGTCTGTCCACTCTGTCTTTCGACGGGTACTCCCGGCTCCTTCCAGCTCGCCGACGTCCCACTTTAACCGGCTGCTCTTGAACTCGAAAGATGCTCCTTCGCTTCTGCTTCCCCTTTTGTATCTGCTGGATTAAAGCCTGTTCTTCCATACTTCAGTGCTTCCCTAGTTAAAAGCATATTTTATGTATTTTGTGATGATGTATTGCATGTGTATGTAACTTGCCTGCTATATGTACGCAACCTGCCCTGGACAGGAGGTCAGAAGACAAGCACAGATTCCGACTGGAATGGAAGTATATGGATGGTTGTTTCGCACCATGGTGGGTTTGCTAGGGACTAAACCTGGTCTTCGGCAAGTAGCAGGCATGACTCTTCATCCGAGCCATCTCTTCAGTCAATCTATATTTAAAAATTTACTTGGGTTGGCTGAGAGGTCCTAGCAGGTTAAATTGCTGAGCTGACTACGTGCAGAGGACCTGGGTCTCTATGCCCAGCACCCACAGTGGGCTGGAGAACCGTCTTTAACTCCAGTGTTCAGGGGGGGGGGGGGGGTGGGGGGGGGGGGGGGGGGGGGGGGGAATTCGAGACCCTTTCTGACCTCCGCTGGCATCGCATGTGCTCACAGGTTGTCACAAACCTTACATGGCAGGGATCATTCATACACATAAATAAATAATAATAGAATAAATAAGTATTAATTTATTTGGTAACGTGGGGATTGAACCCGGTTACCTTGTTGTATGCTAAGCAAGCACCTGTCCCATGAGCGACAGGGCCTCAGCCTTTTTATTTTATGTGTGTATAGTGTGTATGTGTGGTCTGAGTCTAGGCATGTGTGTTAGGTGCTGCACAGAGGCCAGAAGAGGGCGTTAGATCTCTTGGAGCTGGAGTCCAGGCAGTTGTGAGCCACCTGACTTTGGTGCTTGGGAGCCAAAGTCAAATCCTCTGCAAGAGCAGCGAGTGCTCTTAATGCACTGCGACATTCGTCTCCAGCCTCCACTATGTTTTAGAAATTATCGAGTGTATATTATGGTTATGGTATTGCGCGGCAGCGTGGGGTGTGTGTGTGTGTGTGGTTGTGTGTGTTTGCCCATGCGTACATGCATGTCTCTACACCAGGGGTTGACAGCGGGTCCTCCTTCTCCTTAGTTTTAAACATAATTATTTATGATTTTTTTTTTTTCTTTATGCTATTGAGTGTATGCCTTCGTATTGGTGTAAGTGCACCCATGTCAATGCATGCCGCACGAGGTCAGAAGAGGTGTTGTGATTCCCTGGGAACTGGCAGTATAGACAGTTGTTATTCTATATGCACCTCTGGGGTCCGGAATGAGGATGGCTCTAAAATGTCTTGTTGAAACCGCTCTGCTTAGGCACGATGTGAAACATGGAAAACCCCAGAATATGTGGAATTGTCCCTGGAAACAGAGAACAGGCTGGTAGTCTAACCAGAACTGGAGCTTCCTGTGGGAAAAAGGCTTCACAGAGCCGGCTACTTGCAGGGGAGACGGGAGCCGGGGTAACGGTGATAGGGCCCCACCATCATACAAACCTCTCGGGCATATTGGATAAATTTCCTTTTTCTGCCATTCATTCACCATTACCTGTTTTTGTTTTTATGCTTGTTTTTTTTTTTTTTTTGTTCATGAGACCCGCAGGGTGAGCCTAGAAACAGTCACGCAGATCCACTGCCTTCTGCCGCCCAAGTGCTGGGATTAAAGGCATGAGCCACCACGCCAGCGAGCTCCACACTTATGTCACCTAAAATGCGGTCCAAGTTTTCTATTCCGAAGGACAAAGTTCTGGTTTGCCTCAAGAAACAACTTTCAAGTATTAGGCTTAACGGACCTCAAGCCTCTCCATTTAATTCCTTTATCAACTGAGGTCTGGACCCCATAAATTGTACGGTTATCATATTTAGCTAAAAGTTTGGTGCATTGTGGAAACGCGATCAACTGACATTAGACTACTTCAACAAAAACAGAGTGGGTGAGATGTCTGAAGTAACGCGTATGGCACGAGGCTTTCTATTAGGGGGCGTAGAGGAGGATGGCTCGGTTGGTTTAAGAGACACAGGCGGCCTTGCTTGCAGAGAGAGACCTGGGGGTTTCAAAATCCGGCGACACCCCACCATGAAGGCTAAGAACTGTCTGTGTATCCTCAGAGTATTTGGGGAAAAAAAATTAAAAGAGAAGACTGTCTTTAAACTCCAGCATCCAGAAGCCGACACCCTCTTTATATCCGGCCTAGCCCACCCTCTTTTTTCCAGGGGGGTCTTACAACCCCCCTTCTTCCCTGTCACCTGTTACTGCCCCCTTCCACCTTTGCCCTGCCCTTCTGTCTCTGTTCTCCCCTCCCCATCCTCCACTAAAACCCTGACTGGCTTTATAGCAGCTCTCCTCTGTCCCTCCTGGTCACAGAAGCTGATAGGCTGAAGACCGCACTCAAGCCAGCACACACATAGAACACGTAATATATAAATATTACTATTTTTATTTATTATTTTATTGTTTTATGTGATGAATGTATTGCCTCATGTTATGTAATGTGCCCCACAATTGCTCAGTGCCCACAAAAGGGTCAGAAGACAGATGTTGGATTCCCCAGAACTGGAGTTATGGACGGTTTTGGGTTATCCGTCATGTGGGTTTGGGAATCAAATCCAGGTCCTCTGCAAGATCAGCCAGGGCTGCTTGAGCCATCTTCCAGCCAGCCATGCAGTATATAATATGCATATGGTAGGTTATCAGGGCATAAAGTAATATTCACAGAAATATGCCAGCGATGAGGCTAGAGAGATGGCTCAGTGGTTAAGATGCTTGACTGCTCTTGCAGAGGACCTGGGTTCAATTCCCAGCACCCACATGCGCGCAGCTAAGAACNCACAGTCCCAAAGAAAAAACAAAGACGACTGAATGGTTATCCCGTCAGCTGTGGATGGCAGCACCAATAACCCAGTTGTAAATCAATTTTCTTGTTGGGAGGATTGACTGCATAATGAAAAGAACAACACCTACCCACCCCACAGAAAAAGGACTGCCATCAATAGAACTGACCTGACAGGGTGAATCGGGGTGTGCTGGTGGAGGGGTCGTGTGGAGGGCAGAGCTGGGACATGGTCGTCCTTCTAGATTCTATTTGTAACTAATCATTGTAGCATTCTGGCACACTTCCTGGCAGGGACACTCCACCCACTCTGGAAGGTGAGCCCAGCTTCTGTGACTTTTCAGTCAGGCCCTCCAGAAGCTGCCAGATTTAAAATTAGACACCACACCCCATAAATGGATCTTCATTAACACCTGACAAGATCTCCAGGTCCGTTAATTGAGGCACAATTTAAGTGCCAGCTAGTTGTGGATCCATCAGATCCACAACGTGGGTTCAGCAGCTCAGATCCTTAAGGGGGACACCACCTCTAAGCTACGAGGTAAAGCTTTAAGGATAGTCAGTCCTTTAGCTTGGGTGGAGGATATGTAGCAAGGGTCTTGAGCAAGGGGTAAGCAACCCTTAGACCAGGTTTAGCTAACATGTGAGGCCTGTGAAGTCACCAACTTCACAGCCCATAGGCTGCAAAATAAACAATTCTGTAGTCAATGGCTGCTGCTGAAAGGTTCCAGCCTTTGCAGAATAGCTACCAGCTTTTGTTGGCAGTCTTCATCAACAACGGACACCACAGCCCCCCTTCTTCAGTGGCAGCCCCACACTATGTTAATATGACCCCCTCCCTTCCTTTTCCTCATCAAACCTATAACTCAGAGTCTGGGGTGGTGGGTGGACAAAAAAAAAAAAACAAACTACACTTAGTGAGTAAAACAGCCGTTCATTTCAAAAAAACCTCAAAAGGTATATTTTTTTCTTTTAGACCGGGCTCTCGTTAGTCCCATGCGAACTGGAGCTTGCTATGTAGACCAGACTGGCCTGACTTGAACTCCAGAAATCCCCCTGCCTCGGCCTGCCAAGGGCTGGGAATTAAGGCATGCAACCACCACTCACAGCCTAGACAGCTCTTAGGCCCATGTGGGTGCTGGAGAATCAAACTTGGGTCCTCACAAGAGCAGCGGGCTCTTAACTGTGAGCCATCTCTCCAGCCCCCTAAAAGGGGTATTATTTTAAGTTCCTTTCCTGAGCGATGTCTATTTACTTAACCTAAAATGTTAAATTTCTTTTGTGCACATAGGTCCATTCTATCTAAATTACCTAAATGGTCCTCTATAGACCTAAACTCTAAAAACAAAATATAGGCTGTTACTGATAGCTTTTAGTGTCAACAAGACACACCTGGTTGAGGAAATCTCAGTTGAGAGAATGATTGGCCTGTGGCCATATCTATGAAATATTTTCTTGATTAAAAAGATATGGGTGGCCCCACCACAGTGGGCAGTGCCACCCCTGGATAAATCTCTCTGTATTGTATAAGAAGACAGGCTGACGGGCGTAGTGGCGCACACCTTAATCCTAGCACTTGGAAGGCAGAAGCAGGGGATCTTTGTGAGTCAAGACCAGCCTGTCTACAGAGTGAATTCCAGGACAGCTGGGGCTACAGGGAGACCTGTCTCAAAAGACCAAAAAAAAAAAGAAAGAAGACGGCTGAGCAGTTAAGAGCACCAACTGCTCTTGCAGAGGACCGCGGTTCGATTCCCAGCAGCCACATGATGTGGCGAAGATGAGTCCGCAAGGTGGGCTGGGGAGACCCTGTCTGAAAAAACAAAAGAATCATCTAACCAGTTCCAGGGGAATCTGCACCCTCTTCTGACCTCCGTGGCCTTGCCACAACACAGGTACACCAACCTACATGCAGACAGTACATTCATACACATAAGAAAACAATAAATTTCAAAAAAACTAAAAAAAAAAAAGAAAGAAAGAAAGAAAAGAAAACAGGCTGAGCTGTGCCAGTGGTAACAAGTCAATTAACAGCTTCTCCCTGGCCTGTGCTTCAGTCCTGCTCCAGGTTTCCTACCCCGAGTTCCTATTCCCTAAGTAATAAACTATAACTGGGAGATATAAACAAATAAACCCTTCCTCCCCAAGTTTAGTTTGGTCAAAATGTTTTATCACAATAATTTTTAAAAAACTAACCTTCTTGGAGGTTTAACCATACTTAAAAGGCTGTACAATTTGGTCAAAGGGACTTAAGGAACAGTTTTGTTCCTTGCCCTCCAAGGTTGACTAATCGCAGGGGACTGTAGGGTCTCTCAAAATGTCCTGTAACTGTTAGTCACCAGTCTTCCTTGCAGGGAGGTCTTGGAGATCCACAAAAGCGACTCAAGACAAGCCACTGTCCAGGCTACAAATAGAAGGGTCAGCACAAAGCTAGACAAAGCCCAGGTCAGCAGGACCTCTGGCTTCTTATGTAGATGGAACTGGGTTGGAATGAGCCAAAGGAGCCGTGGACTCTCCCCAAAGCCTGACCAAACCCTGGGGGCCAAAATCTCAACTGACCTTAACAGTAAATTTAAATTAATTTTTCTGGGGTAACTTGGTTTTAAACATCCCAACAGGAAGACATAAACCAAAAAATTAAATAACTGATAACCTTATTACCTCAGGTACAGGTAAGATCTGTACCATGTTAGAAAATACTGCTTCTATACCAACCTGTTAAAAATACTTGGGGCAAGCCAGGCGTGGTGGCACATACCTTTAATCCTAGCACTTGGGAGGCAGAGGCAGGCGGATCTTTGTGAGTTCAAGGCCAGCCTGGTCTACAGAGTGGAGTTCCAGGACAGCTGAGGTACAGGGACACCCTGTCTCAAAAGACCAAAAAAAACTGCCTACAAGAACACATGGAGACTAAACAACACACTCTTGAATAATGAATGGGTCAAGGAAGAGATAAAGAAAGAAATAAAAGCATTCCTGGAACTGAATGACAATGACAATACAACACAACAAATCCTATGGGATACCTTAAAAGCAGTCCTAAGAGGGAAGTTTATAGCCCTGGGTGCCTACATTAGAAAAACAGAAAGAGCACAAGTGAATGATCTAACACTACAGCTAAAAGCACTTGAGAGGCAACAACAGATGAACCCTAAATGCAACAGACAGGAAGAAATAACAGAAGCCCTGGGTTTGATTCCCAGTACCCACATGGTGGCTGACAACTGTCCCTAACTCCAGTTCCAAGGGACCTGACACTCTCTTCTGACCTCCACAGGCATTGCATGACACAGGTCCACTTACATCTGTGCAGGCAATACACTAATACACATGAGATAATAATAGCTGGGCGTAGTGGTGCATGCCTTTAATCCCAGCACTCGGGAGGCAGAGGCAGGTGGATTTCTGTGAGTTCAAGCCCAGCCTGGTCTACAGAGCAACCTCCAGGTCAGCTGGGACTAAAGGGAGACCCTGTCTCAAAAATACCAATATAATCAGGCACTGTGGGTTCCATCTTGAGGCCATGTCTGTCTGGCCCTTCCCACGTCTGCTCACATGACAGGCAGGGGCTCTTCCAAGGAGCTGAGACTTCTCACTGCAGTCAGTGAGAAACAGACCCAGAACAACAGCCCTCGAAAGAAGGAAACCACCCAGGAACCCCAGGCCTGCGTTTGAACAAGGCTCCGCACCACTACATCTCGGCCACTGGATGAGATCAGCACCCTGGTCAGCACCTGGACAGCCTGATGAGACTGTTGGGGGTGGGGGGCAGGGGAGATGATAACATCTATCCATCTATATATGTCTGACTCCCTTGTTGTGGCAAGTTCAAAATAATCAGCCTTTGCTTTTCCTGGGTGGTTCTGATTTTATTTCCACAATGGTGAAGGGTGAGTCCCTCTCTTGCAGTCTTCTGGGTGCTCTTTGAAGATGGCTGGGCTCCCCAAAGATGTGCAGAATCAGAACCTCTGTTCAGAGGAATTGTGGGTATAAAATGCTCAACACGTACTAGTGCAGGCAGAGCACCCAGCCTCCATCAGGCAAAGCTGTCAGATTAGAACAATGCATTTTATGGAGTGAACGCCTATGTTCCCTGGTTATATCATCCATGACCTTTGGAGCCCACTGCCTTGTTTAAACTCTACTGAAACCATACTTGCCATACATGCAAAGTCGCCACCAGCCAAGAGTGCTTCTGATGGACAACCCAGATGGACATGTATGCAGACTCAGGTTCTGAGGGCAGTGCATCTGTGTTTGGATTAGATAGGAAGCTATACCTATTTACACTATTCTGTGAACATCTGCCTATGCCTGCAGGCGAGCCACATTTGTTGTAGTGTCCCAGAGCCCCTGCAGAGAAGTGTCCTCTGCTCTGTCTACCTGCTTAGGGCGTCTTATCCATGCTAATAAAAACTTTGCCAGTTAGACACTCACTCAGAAGCTTCTGTTCCACAGAACGGAGGAGCTTCCAGGTCCCCAGCTTTCTTTAACGTGAAAGTGTCTCATAGTATTTTATACTGTAGCACCCCTCTTCTGTATAGACCACCACGCAGCCACCCATGGGGCAGATGGGATCTTTGAGGTTCTGATGGTAATACTGGAGACCCCTGCCTTGGTATTTGGTGATGAGGCTTCTCTCGTTTTTTTGTTGTTGTTGTTGTTGTTTTTTTTTTTTTTTTTTTTTGCATCACGGGTAAGTTTTATGTGTCGCCCTTACACCACACAGGCACAGCCTAACACGACTCTCACAATCAGCCCTCACTCGTGCTTCCTGAGCTCTGAGGTGTCCCAGCTCCTTGTACCCCCAGCTAGCCTGGAACTCACTATGTAGCCCAGGCTGGCCTTGAACCCACAGAGATCTACCTGCTTCTGCTTCCTAGGATTAAAGGTGTGTGCCACCACTCTCAGCAAAAGAGTGGATGTTAGGTGGGGCTAGGTTCAGGGATACAGGAAGAACATCACCCACTCTCTTCGGCATCTTCTCTGCCTTCTGGAACCTGGATCCCATCAATTTTGGCTTTCCTTATGAGTGAAACCTGGATTCCAGAACTTCCCATCCATATAGGCTTCCTCCAAAAACACTGCTTCCTGGCAGACTTTTTTCGCTGGCTCCACATGGCAGCCAGGTGGTCTCTCAAAATGTACAATGGGGGGCTGAAGAGATGAGTCAGTAATCAAGAGCACTGGCAGCTCTTGCAGAGGACCCAGGTTTAGTTCCCAGCACCAAAAAGGCAGCTCACTGTAGCAGTCTGTAGTTCCTGTTCTGGAGGATCCATCGCCCTCGTCTGGCCTCTGTAGGCATTGTACACACACACATGGTGTGTTTATATATATGCAGGCAAAACACTCATATACATAAAATAAAAATAACTTTTAAAAAATGTATACTCAGGGGCTGGAGAGATAGCCTAGCAGTTAAGAGCACCGACTGCTCTTGCAGAGGACCCGGGTTCAATCCCCAGCACCCACATGGAGGCTAAGAACCGTCTGTAACTCCAGTTCCAGGGGAATCCGAGACCCCCTTCTGACCTCCACAGCACTGCACGACACAGGTGCACAAACCTACATGCAGACAGTACATTCATACACATGCAAAAATAAATAAAATTTAAAAATAATAATAAATAAAAATGTATACTTAGGCTGGTGTGGTGGCACACGCCTTTAATCCCAGTACTCGGGAGGCAGAGGCAGGAGGATCCCTGTGAGTTCAAGGCCAGCCTGGTCTACATAGTGAGCTCCAGGCTAGCTGGGACTAAAGGGAGACTCTGTCTCAAAAAGACCAAAAATTAGTTAATTAATTAATAGTAATGCAAAATGGCTCACATCACTCCCATCCTCCATTGCTCCTCTGTGCTACGTAGTGCCCATGGCATGAATTACAAACACTCTGGTGTCCAGCTCACTTCCACAGTGCCTGGTCCTGCTACCCTACCAGCCTCCCTGCTCCCCACACATACCATCCCAGAAATTCCAAATTCCAGCCTTCTTACAGTCCCACACACCCCCGGTTTCTTCTCATCACACTCCCACCCGCTCTATCCCACCCGCCCCATCCTGGCTCTTTGAGCCCATAGAGGCAGAGGTAGACAGGTCGGGGAGGGAAATGCTGGGTGACTTGAGATCTTGAGACAGCACTCAGGCACTCTTCGCTCTTAGTATGTCCCATCGTGGTCTCTGTTGCTGGTAACTGAGGCAAACTCCTTCCTGCGAGAGGCTGTGCCTCAGGACAATCTCAGAAGCAGAACCAGAGCAGCTGCCCTTTTCCAGACTGTGCAAAGCCCAGAGAAGGGCCATGTCGCCCTCTGGCGGTATGATGAGGTAACTGCCAGAACCCACCACAAGTTTCCCCAGAACTAATTAAAAAAAAAAAAAATAGGTGAGGCACACGCCTTTAATCACAACACTCAGGAGGTAGAGGCAGGCTGGGAGTTCAGGGCCAGCCTGGTCTACATAGCGAGTTGCAGGACAGCTGGGGATACAGGGAGACCCTGTCTCAAAAAGACCAAAAAAAAAAAGGTCAAAGCTGATGAATTCTCTCCCCCTGCCTCCTGGCCACATAGTAATTGTGTGGAATATAACATGCTTGCTCTTTTTAATAACTGTTACTATGCTTTTTATTTACTTGGTGTCCTGTCCACTGAACAGCCCTTGGCCCCTGTAACAGGCAGGTGGTGCACACAGTAGGCACTCAACAAATAACCTGGAATGTGATTCACATCAATACTGCCTTCAGGCTCAAACCTAGGTCTCCCCACAAAGCAAGAGTTCTCTAGGAGCCAAGGGATATACTTATCCCGCCTTCAGGATCAGGTCTGAGACTCTGAGATCCAACATGGGGGGTCTTCAAGATCCCTGTTCCCCGCCAGGCGTGGTGGCGCACACCTTTAATCGTAGCACCCCGGACGCAGAGGCAGGCAGATCTTTGTGAGTTCAAGGCCAGCCTGGTCTACAGAGCGAGTTCCAGGACAGCTGGGGCTACAGGGAGACCCTGTCTCGAAAAGACAAAAAAAAAAAAAACCCACAATCCCTGTTGTGACCGCCATCAGCTCCATGCCGGAGCCTGAATGGGGCTCTTTCCTGTCCCAATGAGCTAGAGGCTCAGAGGCTGGAGGCACCTTTGGAGCAGAGTTAGTGCTGGTGAAGGTAGAAGTGGGAAATGCCTGCATGGGGTGGGGGTGCAGGGCAGGTAGTCACCTGCTCCCCCCAATAAAGAGGAAGGAAACATGGCTGTTTCTTAAGGTAGGTTGTCCAAATACTGTAGAATGTCCCAACATAAGCCACCCCTCCCTTTCTCCTGCTTCAACTCCCTAGGGTTCTGGTGTGGAGAAAGACCACAAGACCCTACCCCAGGATTCCAGTTAGCCAAATTAGCTTTATTTAAGCTAGCCAGCAACTGTACCCTGGTTCAGGGTTCAGAGGGACCAGCACCAACTCAGGGATAGGTTACACTCATAAAGACAAATACCATATCCTGGTGT
>VZQC01015123.1:1639929-1687816 GCA_009823505.1 Rhizomys pruinosus
ACTCACAAAGACCCACCTGCCTCTGCCTGGCACTAAAGATGGTTCTTTGCTGCCATGTGGGTGCTGGGAATCGAACCCAGGTCCTCTGCAAGAGCAGTCAGTGCTCTTAACCACTGAGCTATTTCTCCAGCACCTAAAATTTTTTTATTTATTATTTTTTATGTGTATGAGTGTACTGTCTGGCATGTAGGTTGGTGCACCCGTGTCATGCAATGCTATGGAGGTCAGAAGTGGGTGTCGGATTCCCCTGGAACTGGAGTTGAAGAGGGTTGTTAGCCACCATGTGGGTGCTGGGAATTGAACCCAGGTCCTCTGCAAGAACAGTCAGTGCTCTTAACCACTGAGCCATCTCTCCAGCCCCATGCCTGGCTATTTTTAAACAGAACACATCTAGGACTATTTGGGACAGTCCAGTGTGTGCCTATTAGCCCAGCACAGATCTTATCCATATCTACCAGCACAGATCTTATCCATATCTATCCTTTCTCTCTTCACTTTTGCACTTAAATTTTATTTAGTTATTTATTTATGTATTTATTTATTGTATGTGTATTATGAGTGTTTTGCCTACATGTATGTAGGTAAGATTCGATCCCCATGGAGGTCAGAAGACTGGGTCAGATCCCCTGGAACTGGAGCAACAGACAGTTGTTAGCTGTCATGTGGGGGCTGATACGTGAACCTGGTTCCTCTACACAAGCAGCCAGTGCTCTTAACCACTGAGCCATTGCTCCAGAACCTCCTCACTTTTGGATTTTTTTTTTTCATTTTTTTTTTTTCGAGACAGGGTCTCCCTGTAGCCCCAGCTGTCCTGGAACTCACTCTGTAGACCAGGCTGGCCTTGAACTCACAGAGATCCGCCTGCCTCTGCCTCCCAAGTGCTAGGAATTAAAGGCGTGCGTCACCACGCCCGGCTGGATTATTTTTTAACAGACTTTGATGTAGCTATAACCCAGCCTGGCCTCACATTCATAATGTAGCCCAGGCTGGCCTTGAATTCCAGATCCTCTAAGTAGCTGGGATTACAGGCCTGCACCACCATGCAGAGACCTAGAGATTCATGCATGCTAGACAGTCTACCAGCTCTCTCTCTCTCTCTCTCTCTCTCTCTCTCTCTCTCTCTCTCTCTCTCTCTCTCATTTGAGATAGACATCTAAAATATGATGTTACCTTGAGGAGGAAATACAGAATGAATGCGATTAGAGTTACTGAAGGATGTGTCAAAGAAAAAGGCTCGAGAGGGCACCTTGCCTTTGAACTTGTCCTTGCTCACTACATCTTTTCATCTTCCATCCTTTCTGATATAGCACAGAAAACCAAGGCCATTTGCTAGTTGCAAAAGAATCTGAGTTTTCACACTGCTGAATTAATTATAACACACTGAACACAGGCAGCACCATGCGACGCAGGGAGCCTGCGGCCCCGGCACACAGGACAGGAGCTCTCCCACTTTTTATTTGAAGACAGAGTTTCACTAAGTTGTTCATGCAAAACTTGAACTTTGTATCCTCCAGCTTCGACTCCAAGGGGGGTGAGATCACAAGCCCAGGCCACCGGGCTTGGTTTAAATTCACAGTTTTCTAAAATATACAGAGACTACATCTAACTTTCTCCCATAAAAAAAAAAAAAAGCAAACAATGCTGGACATGGTGGCACACGTCTTTAATAGTCCCAGCACTCGGGATGCAGAAGTAGGAGTAGCTCTGTGAGTTCAAGGCCAGCCTGGTCTACATAGGGAGCTTCTCAAAAAGACCAAAAAAAGATAAAACCAAGTAACCTGGGTGTTGTGGTGCACATGTTTAGTAACAGCACTCAGGATGGAGAGCAAGGTGGATCTCTCTGAGATTGAGGCCAGCCTGGGCTACATAGTGAGTTCCAAGGCAGTTGGGGTTACAGTGAGACCATAAATAAATAAATAAATAAATAAATAAATAAATAAATAAATAGTTCCACAGTTAAAAGCCCATTGAAGCTGCAGTAAAAGCCTATGTCTTCCTTTTTGGACTGACAAGATAGGGGCTGGAGAGATGGCCTAGCAGTTGGGAGCACCGGCTGCTCTTGCAGAGGACCTGGGATCGATCCCCAGCGCCCACATGGCAGCTGAGAACCATCTTTGACTCCAGTTCCAGGGGAATCCGACGCCGTCTTCTGACCTCCACGGCATTGTACAACACAGGTGCACAAACCTGCATGCAGACAGTACATTCATACACATAAAAAATAAAATAAAAAAAAATTTTTAAATAGAGTGGAAAGATAGAAAATACAGAAAACATTGGAAGACTTCCTCCGTGTTACTGAAATATCTGATGTGTAAATATTCCTATAATTTTACAAAAGGCTATTGATGCTGGGTATAGAATGCAGCACATGGACATGGTAGGCAGGGGCTCTCCCACTGAGCCAACCCCAGCCCCTCACTGGGGGATTCTAGGCAGGTGCTCTACCACTGAGCCAACCCCAGTCCCTCACTGTGGATTCTAGGCAGGTGCTCTACCACTGAGCCACACCCCAGCCCCTCACTGGGGATCCTAGGCAGGTACTCTACCACTGAGCCAACCCCAGCCCCTCACTGGGGGATTCTAGGCAGGTGCTCTACCACTGAGCCACACCCCAGCCCCTCACTGGGGGATTCCAGGCAGGTGCTCTCCCACTGAGCCACATGCCAAGAGATAGGAAAATGAGGTGTAAAGGAGAGATAGAATGGAGTGAAGGGAGAAAGAGAGGGAGAGAGAAAAAGGGACTGGAGAGATGACTCAGTGGGTAAGAAAGAGTACTTCTCTTCCAGACGTCTCAGGTTCAGTTCCCAGCACCCATGCCGGGTGGTTCACAACCACCAATAATCCAGCTGCAGAAGGATCCAATGCCTCTGGCCCCTGGGGAACCCATGCTCATGTGCACATACACACATGATTAAGAGATTAAAATTAGGGGCTGGAGAGATGACTCGTGCAGAGAACCAAGACTTGGATTCAAGCACCCCAAGGCAGTGTGCAATCATTCTGACCCCTACTCCAGAGGTCTGATGGCGTTTTCTGGCATTCGAGAACACTGCAAGCACACGGTGCACACACACATGCAGGCAAAATATCCATATGAAATAAAAATACATCCTTAAAGCATAAATTAAGGCCAGGTATGGTGGTGCATGCTTTTAATCCCAGCACTCAGGAAGCTGAGGCAGGAGGATCTCTGTGAGTTCAAGGCCAGCCTGGTCTACATATTGAGTCCTAGTCCAGCTGTAGCTACAGGGAGACCCTGTCTTTAAAAAAATTAAATTTTTATTAATTGGATGGCTTGTTATTTTGTTTTTCTTCTTTTTATTTATTTATTTTTGTTTTTCTTACTTTATTAAACCATACTAGTATTCTTTCAGGGACAAACATACAAACAAATAGGGCTCCAGTGAAGAATGTAAGAGTCTGGAAATGACAAGATAATTTGAGGTATTTTCTTTTTTTTTTTTTTTTTTTGTCTTTTTCGAGACAGGGTCCTCCCTGTGCCCCAGTCTTGTTCATGGAACTCAACCCTGTAGACCAGGCCGGCCTTGAAACCTCACAAAGATCCGCCTGCCTCTGCCTCCCAAGTGCTAGGATTAACGGCCTGTGCCACCACACCCAAATGGATTTCTTTTCTAAAAAATATATATTCATTTTTTAATTAAAAAAAAAAAAAAAAAGATGCCCCCCCCCCCCCCCCCCCCCCCCCCCACTTTCCTACAGCATGATTTATTATGTAGTTGGACCTGATTTTACCTTTCAGTCCTGACACCAGTGGGGTAACCTTAGGGCCTGAACAATTTTTTGACATAGCTGACCACTTCCTTCTTGAAATGTTCACTTCCTTTAGTTTCTATAACCGGATGCTGTCTTGGATTTCCTTGGTTCTCTGTCTCTCTGTCTGTCTCTCTTTCTTTCTTTCTTTCCTTCTTTCTTTCTTTCTTTCTTTCCACTGGTCTTCCCACTGGCTTCAACCACCACTGAAATCCCAGGTTTCCACCCAGACTGTCTAGTCGGGCATTCCCACCCAGGTCCCCACCTGAAACCCCCACGTGGATCTCCCACAAGCAAGTCCGATGGCAGCTGATTTTTCCCCTTCACTACGATGCTCTCCCAGGAGCCCCTGCTCAAGGTGATGGTAACACCATCTATCTCTTACAAAAGCCATAAATCTGAGCACCCTTCTTTTTAAAATATTGGGAGGCAGAGGCAGGCGGATCTTTGTGAGTTCAAGGCCAGCCTGGTCTACAGAGCGAGTTCCAGGACAGCTGGGGCTACAGGGAGACACCTGTCTCAAAGACCAAAAAAAAAATTTGTTATTTTGTCTTTCTGAAACAGGGCCTCCCTGTAACTCCAGCTGGTCTGGAACTCACTATGTAGACCAGGCTGGCCTTGAACTCACAGAGATCCACCTGCCTCTGCCTTTTGAGTGCTGGGATTAAAGGCATGTGCCACTGTGCCTGGTTTGATTATTTATATTTTATGTGTATGAAGGTACTGCCTGAATGTATGTAAATGCACCCATGTCATGCAGTGCCTGAATAGGTCAGAAAAGGGCGTCGGATCGCATCCCAGACAAACATGAGTGGCAGTTATGCAGCACACCCTCTCACCTCTTTCCGCACACCCCCTCGCTTGCTGGCTCCACGTGCACTCGTGACTCTTTGTCTGATGAGCTGAAATCGTATCCTGCATATAGCACCCCGACAATGTTGGGTCACACATACAGAGCTCGTTACTATCAGGGGCACGAACCCTCCCAGCATACACTATACGCTCAGCGAGTATTTTATTAAATGTTGTTGTGTGTTGTGGGTGGGGAGAAGTTGTTGGATGGGGGTACGGAGCCATGTGCTACAGTGACCCATATCCTTGGCAAACTACATGTCAGGCTGACACATCCCAGGAGCTGGAGATACAGGAGTCATGAGCTGCCCCAAATGGGTGCTGGGAACCAAACTCTAAGTCCTCTTGCGAGAGCAGTGTGCACTCTTAACCACAGAGTCATCCCTCCCCCCACCTCTGAACATTATCTTACCCAGTGAGCCACCTCTGTCAATACTTCTGTTACCTCCACCTTGACCACCATCTCCTTTTGCCTGGATTTTGTTCTCTCCCGTCCTCAGTGATCTCCCAAGATGCATTCTGCCCCGTGGCCCTGTGAGACCAAAGCTCATATTTGATCTGGTCTTTTCTGAAGGTCATCCTCAACATGAATATGTGCTGGTAGCTTCTCATGATGGCCCTTACAATAAATCCCAAGCTCCTCGCCATTCCCAACAGCATGTGTTGTCCTTACCCCAATTGTGTCTCACTCTTACCAAACCCTTATCTTCTTAAGAGACCTGAACATACTGAATAGGCGTTACCTCCTCTGTGCCCAAAGACCCTGCATAAGACCCAAACAGAGGAACATTGAGAAATCAGGAACTTGTACCTTTAGCTTTAAGATTACAAAGCACTGGGGAACCGTGCTCCGTGTTGTAGAGCACCTGCCTAGAAATCCCCCTTGAGGGGTTGGGGTTGTGGCTCAATTGGTAGTATGCGCCCTGCCTAGAATCCTCTAGTGAGGGGCTGGGGTGTTGGCTCAGTGGTATAGAGCACCTGCCTCGAATTCTGCAGTGAGGGGCTGGAACCTGCTCAGTGTTAAGGAACACCTGCCTAGAATTCCCCAGTGATGGGATGGGAGTGTGGCTCAGCTGGTTGTTTAGCTGTCTTTGCTTTTCTATTGCTTGTGACAAAACACTCTGACCAACACCCAACACTTGGCGCGCCCCCCAGAAATGGGTTTATTCAGTTTACATCTCCTGGGTCACAGTTCATCACTTAGGGAGCCCAAGAAGGAACTCAGGGCAGGAACCTGGAGGAGGAAACCTGGAGGCAGGAAATGAAACACAGGCCATGGATAAATACTGCTTACTAGCTTGCTCCCATGGCTCATGCCCAGCTGCCTTCTTATACCATACAAAACTACCTGCCCGGTGGCCACTACTCATTGTGGGCTGGGCCCTTCCCCACTGCTTGACCATCAGGACAATACTCCACGATGTGGCCACAGGCCCATCCAATGGAGTCCATTCCCCAGTTGAGTTGCTCCCTCAACCAGGTGTGTCAGTTGACACTAAAAGCTATCCAGCACAAATTGGACCCTTGTCAAACTTGACACACAAAAACCCATCACTATTAAACCACCACCTTCCAGTTCTTATCCCCAACCGTAGATGTTAACCTTACTCACAACCAAGACAGGTACATCCTCAAACGCCCCACCGTCCTTAAACGTCCAAACGCTCAAAAGCCCGTCTATTCAAAGTCCTCTTAACTTTGGGCTCTTGTAAAATCCAAAACTAGTTCTGTCTATTTCAAATGGAAGAATCAGGCACTCTCAAACAAAAACCTTAAGTCCAGCAAAGTCGCCTCAAGGCTGGACACCTGGGATTCACCACGATCTTCTGTGCTCCAAAGGGTCTCAGCAAGCTCCCCCCCTCCGACTCTGCCATCTGTGGTGCACACACGGCTCATCTCGCATGCCCAGGCCGACTCCATTCTCCACCTACCACTGCTCTTGGTGGTCGTCCCATGGTCTTGGCATCTCAAAAAAAGCTGGGCCGCTCCTGAAACTGAGGCAGCACCCACACCAATGGGTCTCCTCCGAACCTCCTCGTGGTGCAAAGCCTCAGTTCTCTCCATGACCCCTGCAATCCTGGGGTCTTCACAGCAACCGAGGTGCATTTCCACCAATTGTCTTTCCTGACCTCTCACAGTGCCCAAGCCTCGGCTGCTCTCTGTGACCCCCTCAAATTTCAAACCAGAACCACCTAGGAGACTCCTACACGTTACCAAGTCCAGGGTTCTGGCTCGAGATGGAGCTCAGGCCCCTTCTGGGTCACAGCTTCCGTGTACTGACCTCTGAAGATATTCTCCCAGAATAATTTCACTCAGGTATCTGGTTCTTGTTACTTACAGCTGCATTTTCAGCCCAGCTAACCAGCATTCAATTTGCCCCCAGTACCAAAAAAATTTCACTTCAGGTTCTGGTCTCTTGTTACTTACAGCTGATTCTTCAGCCCGAGACCATAACCCACATATGACACCAGTCCTGATGATCCTGTCCCCTTTGAAAATAGAAACTTCAAAGCCAGGACTCCTTCTACTAACTCCTTCAGCAAAACTTCCAAGTTCCACAGCCACAATCTTTAGGCTTCAATGACTTCCCAGCCCAAAGTTCCAAACACTTCCACAATCCTTCCCCAAAACACCAGGTCAGGTCTGTCACAACATACCCCACTCCTGGTACCAATTCTGTTTCTAGCTTGTTTGCTTCCATTGCTGTGCCAAAAACACTCTGACAACACCAACTTGGGGAAGAAAGGGTTTATTCAGTTTACACATCTCCTGGGTCACAGTTCTCATTAGGAGCCAAGACAGGAACAGTGCAGGAACTGAGGCAGGAGCCTGGAGCACAAGCACATGGAGGAGTTGCTGTTCACTAGCTTGCTCGCTCGCTCAGCCCAGCCTGCCTTCTTATACCATACATATAACCTGCCCAGGTGGCCTACTCATGTGGTTGGGCCCTCCCACATGTCACATTGCTCACATCAAGAACAATACTCCACAGATTGGCTAAGGCCAATCCAATGGAGTCAATTCCCCAGTTGAGGTCCCTCACCCGGTGTGTCAAGTTTGACCACTAAAGCTATCCACACAGTGGTAGAGCACCTGCCTAAGAATCCCCCAGTGAGGGCCTGGGGTGTGGCTCTCAGTGGTAGAGCAACTGCCTAGAATCCCCCGTGAGGGGCTGTGAACATGGCCAGTGGTAAGAGCACTGCCTAGAATCCCCCAGTGTGGGGCTGGGTGTGGCTCAGTGGTAGAGACCTGCTTAGAAATCCCCCAGTGAGGGGGCTGGGGTGTGGGCTCAGTGGTGAGCGCCCTGCCTAGAATCCCCCAGTGAGGGGCTGGGGTGTGTCTCAGTGCCGGAGCACCTGCCTAGAAGCTCCCCAGTGAGGGCTGGGAGGTGGCTCAGTGGTGGAGCACCTGCCTAGAATCCCCCAGTGAGGGTGGTGGTGTGGCCTCAGTGTTAGACTGCTTTCTTTTTTTTTTTTTTTTTTTTTTTTTTTTGGTCTTTTTCGAGACAGGGTCTCCCTGTAGCCCCAGTTGGTCCTGGAACCACTATGTAGACCAAGCTGGCCTGAACTCACAAAAGATCTACCTGCCCTGCCTCCCACGTGCTAGGTTAAAGGCGTGCGCCACCATGCCCAGCATAGACTGCTTATTTCTATGCACAAGGCCCTGGGTTCCATCTGCAGCACCATAAAAAAAGGTATTTATTTATGTTTATACAGTGCAAACATAGATTAAGGAAAAGTGTGAGAAAATTCTTGAGAATGAAGGGGTTCCCAGGGATGAATACCCCAAATAATTTAAAGTGGAAGAAAAGAGGGAGAAGCCAGATAGTGTGCCCTGAAATCCCGATGTGTCCATAGAAGGTGTGGGAAAGGAAACCCCAGGTAGCATGGAAGCCCAGGAAAGCTCTCTGCGTCATTGAAACTATTTGAGGTTCCAGGCTAGTGGCTGCCCCTCTCTACACTCAGAGTCACTCCTCTCCAGAATGCAACTGCCACTGTCACCCATGCAAACTACCATGTGGACAGTGGCTGACCTCAGTGAGTCCTGGTGACACATGACCCTATGTGCCAGACATCCAAGGGCCCAACCCCGGGCCATTCATGTGATCCCTCCTCAATCCTAGGAGTTGGAAACCTTGTTATCACCCCCATATTGTAGGTGGGGAAAGGCTCAGAGAAGTTAAGTCACTAGCCAGGGGTCACACAGCAGAAAGTGTTTGTAGTTCAGAGGGAGAGAGTCTGACTCTGAATCCAGCTCTGGACCATGAGGAGGTACTGGCTGCCGTTTCTCAGTGTCTCCTCTCTTCAAGCTTCTTTTTCTCACCTATGAGGAGGGTTTCCCCACGCTTAGGCTCTTGAGCCATATTTAGCCTCTGGGCTTAGCTGTAGAATTGAGTACCATCAGCCTGGGCCCAGAAACTGGTGGCACGAACCTATAATTGGAGGACTTGGGAGGTAGAGACAGAAAGATCTTTATCTCTACATAGTGAATCAGAGGCCATCTTGGACTACAGGAGACCCTGTCAAGAAAGGGAAGCTTTTTGAGTGAGTTCCAGGACAGCTGGGGTTACAGGGAGACTCTGTCTCAAAAAGACCAAAAAAAAAGAAAGAAAGAAAAAAGGGGGAAGCTTTGTTGTGTCCAACCCTTCAGGAAGGAGTCTGTGCCAAGGCCCTGGGCCCCTCTCTCCTGGGCAAGTTCCTCATCAGTTACACAATGCCCCCACTGACAGGACACAAAGCCGGGCAGTGATCCCGGATCCAGGCTTTGAGATTTCCAGAAGTCCCGGAGCAAGGTGTCCTAGTCTGGTGTGCCTCAATAATTGAGCTTGTGTCTCTCTGGACTTACCCCAGACTCGGACCTCAGATCATACTTCATCCCATACCTGCCCTTGGCAAACAAGGAAGCTGACCTAGGTGCCAGGAAATCCCTCCCAGGCCCCATGAAGCAAGCCCCTCCCTTTGCCGCCCTGACCCAGCAGATAAAAGTTGGCGGGGCCAGGGCAGAGCTCATCCACAGCCCTGAGCGCCCCATCCATCATGTCCAGCTCCTGTGCGTTGCTCGCCTGCGCTTTCCTTGCCCTCCTGGGGCTGGGAACCTGCTGCAGTCCCATAGTGCCCCGGAAAGAGTGGATGGCCCAGGCCTCCAAGTGCTCCGAGGGCCTAAGGCACCCGATCCGCTACGTGGTGATATCGCACACGGCGGGCAGCACTTGCAGCAACCCAACGTCGTGCCAGCAGCAGGCACGCAACGTGCAGCACTACCACAGGAACACGCTGGGCTGGTGCGACGTGGGCTACAAGTGAGTGCTGGGGGCCCTGGGGAGGCTGCAGGCCAACCATCCTACTGATGGATCTGGTTTCTCCCTAGGGAGTGACAAGACTTTCCTACCTGCAGGAGGAGACAGGCTCTGCCTCACACTTGCTAAGGGAAACTTCCAAAAAGGCCCATCCCTTGCCAGGACGACACCAGGCCGAGCTGGGCACTGGGTCCTCCTATCACCAATCCGGAACAGGTGCTGTAGGTGCAGCATCCTCCTCCCAAAGGGCAATGGGGCGCTGCCCCCCCCCCATGTAAGATACCTAGGACACTGGGTAACAGTGGCAGGAACCCCTAATCTCTGGGCTAATGTCTACGTAAACAGATACCGGATGGGGATGATGCTGGCAACAGTGTCAGTCTAGTTCTGTGTGTTTAAAGACGAACCAAAGAAAGATTAGCACCAGATAGGTTCAGAGTGGAGATAGAAGTCTCAGGCAAAGGGATGGGGGGCAGCGAGATGGCTCAGCAGATAATTGGGCTTGCCTGGAAGCCTGAACATCTGATTTCAATCCTTTGGACCCACAGGAGAAAAGAACCAAATGACTCCCAAGAACTGTTCTCTGACATCCACGAGTCCACCTGGCACAAGTACATACACACACACACACCATGTGCACACACACAATATTTTTTTATATATTTTTAAAATTATTTACTTTCTATGTGTATGAATGTACTGTCTGCATGTAGGTTTGTGCACCCATGTTGTGCAATGCTGCAGAGGTCAGAAGAGGGTGTCAGATTCCCCTGGAACTGGAGTTAAGACGGTTCTTAGCCGCTACGTGGATGCTGGGGATCGAACCCGGGTCCTCTACAAGAGCAGTCGGCACTCTTAACCGCTAGGCTATCTCTCCAGCCCCCGCACAATATTTTTTTAGGAGAGGGTCTCCCTGTTGCCCCAGCTGGCCTGGAACTCACTATGTAGACCAGGCTGGCCTTGAGCTCACAGAGATCTGCCTGTCTCTGCCTCCCAAGTACTGGGACTTAAGCCACGTGCTACCACACTTGGCTCTACACACAATTTTTTTTTTACCTAACCCTAACCCTAACTCTAATGCTAACCCCTAACCATAAACCAAACCCTAACCTGCACAATTTTTTTAATTCCATTAAAATCATGGTGCTAAGGACCCAATACAATGCCCCCTAGTGGAAATCATTCCATCTTGGAAACACACCAAGTGGGGTTGATTCTTGTGAACTTTCTTCAAGGATTTGAAGGCCACCTAACGAGAAGGAGAAATGAAATGGAAGGTTGTAAAAATTCAGGGATAGTGTTCTCAGATACCATTAAGCCATCTTTCCTTAGTCATTCTAGGAATGACTGGTTTGCTTGCTTCGCGTGTCTTCCCTTGATTGGTAACTTTAATTGTGGTGTTAAACTCTGATTGGCCGGCGTACTTGATTGCTAACTTTAATTGTGATGCTAAACTCTGATTGGCTGTTGTACTTATAAATTACCCTGTAACCCGCAACTTGGGGCCACAGTCTTCCATTAAAACTCAAAAAAAAAAAAAAAAAAAGGAGAAACGGGTGGTGCCAGGCATGGTGGCTCAGTCAGGAAGCTGAGGCAGGAAAATCACTGTGTTCAAAGGCAGCCTGCATTTCAAAGCAAGACCCTACCCATCAGTTCTACTGACCTAGATCCCGGAGAGAAGGTTCCCTGAGGCTGTGGCTTTGAGCCGGCTCTGGGAGGGGACCAGGGGGAAACTGTGGCTGGGGAGGGGGTAGCACAGGGACAAGAGGCTGAGTGAAAGAGCAAGGCAGGAACTTGAAGGTCACAATGAGGGATGCACTCCGAAGGGAGCAGCGGAAGGTTCTGGGCAGGGAGAGGTGCCTCGGGTGGTAGGAAGCTCCCTCTAGCTGCAGTGAACAGGCCACAGGGGGATGAGGGCTGGGGGTTGCTTGGATAGGCCTGGGGGCAAAGGGATGGGGTCCCACATCTGGGCCTCTGTTCAGAGGGAACAGGTGAATCCTGTGAGTTCCAAGGCGAAGCCAAGAGCCAAACCGCCTGCAGAATTTACTGGAAATTCTGGGTCTGGGCCCAGTCCAGAGTGTTCCACGAAACACCAG
Organism: Rhizomys pruinosus; assembly: GCA_009823505.1. Classification (NCBI taxonomy): domain Eukaryota; kingdom Metazoa; phylum Chordata; class Mammalia; order Rodentia; family Spalacidae; genus Rhizomys; species Rhizomys pruinosus. Next base: position 1,651,948 of record VZQC01015123.1, read on the forward strand.
AGGGCTAGAGGCCTGGGGGGTGACCTCACTCGAGATTTTATCAACCAAAGGCTCTAACCTCATGTGGTTCCCAGGGCCTGAAGCTCTTGACTGGTGCTGTTTATAGGCATTCTAGTAAAATGTGCACAGAGCCCCTGCCCAGGCTAGGTGCTGGGAATGTGGCAAGGATGTCACCCTCTGGGCGCTGGTGGCCCACAGCTCTGGGCTTCCGTCAAGTCTCTGACATGACCGTGAGCTAGCTTCTTGGCAGCCCAGGGACTTAGATGTGAAGTTCCCATAGTCAAACTTCGAGCAGCTGAGCTTCTAGTGATTTCCAAGGTGACCAGGGAGGCAGTCTGCTACGGCTACAGCTGGGGTTGGAAGCACCCCAAAAGTCACCTGTGACCTTCACCCTGAGTCCCTGTTCTTGTTGCCTAAGAGGGCTCTGAATGCTGGGGAGAGCCTGAAGCAAGGGCAGACTTTTTTTTTATGTGTATGAATGTACTGTGTGCATGTAGGTTTGTGCACCGGTGTCGTGCAGTGCCGAGGAAGTCAGAAGAGGGTGTTGGATTCCCCTAGAACTGGAGTTAAGATGGTTCTCAGCTGACATGTGGGTGCTGGGGATCGAACCCGGGTCCTTTGCAAGAGTGGTCAGTGTTCTTAACTGCTAGGCCATCTCTCCAGCCCCAAGGGCAGACTTTTTTTTTTAACCTGTTTATACTTTTATTATCCTACTTGTTTTGTTGGGAGTGGGCAGGGAGTACATATGTCAGTGCCAGGCCTGTGCAGGTCAGAGCACAACCTTTAGGAGTTGGCCCTCTCCTCCTGCCATGTGAGTCTGGGGTACCCTTACCCAGTGAGCCATAAGGGCAGACTTCTGAGAGGCTGAACCTCTGAGGCCGTGACTGTTTTGCAAATCAAATGGCATTTGGGTCCCTGGGGAGGGGGGGCAGGAGTATCTACTCAGGGGATTGTGAAGGGATGCCAGGAGTCCACCAGGTCCCCCAAGGAGGCAGGAGGAAGCAAGGTTGGGAAGACAGAAGACAGGGGAATCCTGACTCTTGAGCAACACCATCACTTTGGTCACTGACTCCACCCCTCCAATTCCATACATAATGGGCGTCATCGCTACAAGAGATGGAGTAAAACGCCTTTACAACAACTGTTGGTTGGCATGCGATGGAAGCGCAATAAATGGTATCAGTTATTGCTATTACATGGAAATATGAGGAAAAGGAAACGTTGGTGAGGGAAGCATCCTCCCGGGGAAGCCCGGCACTCCCTCACAGAGCCCCACCCTCTCTCACATAGCTTCCTTATTGGTGAAGATGGGCTCGTGTATGAAGGCCGGGGCTGGAAGCTCAAGGGCGCCCACACAGGCCCCACCTGGAACCCCATATCTATCGGCATCACCTTCATGGGTAACTACATGGGTGAGTATTCAATGCGCTCTGGGCTGGGGACGTGGGTGGGACAAGGTTTTACAGGCTTCTGACATACGATAGGGACTCCAAGTCCTGTGCCTCAGTTTTCTCTTTGGATAATGGGGGACGTTTTGATCTCATGCTGGGACTAGCTGATCCATACTAAAAAAAAAAAAAAACTTCCAAAGCCAGCCTGGACCATATAGTGAGTTCAAGACCAGCCTCAACTACCTAGTAAGACACTGAATCAAAAATAAATAGGGATAAAATGGATGTGGTGGTTCACTCGGGAGGCAGGCGGATCTCTGTGAGATCAAGGCCAGCCTGGTCTACATAGTGAGTTCCAGGCCAGCTGTCTCAAAAGAAATTCAGATTTGTGTGTGTGTGTGTGTGTGTGTGTGTGTGTGTTTGAGACAGAGTCTCCCTGTAGCTCCAGCTGTCCTGGAATTCACTATGTAGACCAGACTGGTCTTGGAACTCACAAAGATCCACCTGCCTCTGCCTCCCAAGTGCTAGGATTAAAGAAATTCAGATTTTAAAAATAGGGCTGGGAATGAAGCTCAGTTGGTAGAACGCTCCCCTAGCTGGCACAGGGCCCTGGGCCCAATCTCCAGCATAAACAGTGTGTGGTGTACATTCCTATAATCCCAGTACTTGGGAGGTAGAGGCAGGAGGATCCGTTCAAGGTCCTCAGCTGGGGCTAGAGAACCTGTCTCACATTCATCAGCTCACTCCTTAGGAGCCTAAGAAAAACCTCACAGGTGCTTGGTGTGGGTGGGGCCTTGAAACCTGGAGATAGACCAGGGCCAGGGCCAGGTGACGATCACAGGCAGAGCTTCCCAAGCGTGCCCTCTGTGGTTTACAGGAATAACTACGTTACCTTTCACAGCCCTCTGAATAGGCACGGGGATGAGGACACTGAGGCACAGGTGGCAGCTCAGACGGCAGTTAACCCCTCAGTACCTCCACCCTTCAAAGCCTATTTAACTTCTAGATCTAAACCTTCCCTCACAGATCGGGTGCCCCCCAAACGGGCCCTCCGTGCTGCCCTGAATCTTATGGAATGTGGAGTTACTCAGGGGTTCCTGAGATCCAACTACGAGATCAAGGGCCACCGGGATGTGCAGCAGACGCTCTCTCCAGGCGATCAGCTCTATGAAGTCATCCAGGGTTGGGCCCACTACAGAGAGTGAGGCCCTATGTGTCCACCAGCCTGAAATCCCACATGCCACTTGCCCCCCCCCACTGCCCACTGCTTTATCATCTGTCAGCCCATCACAACCTCATCCTCCAATAAAGACGCAGCACTGCACATTCCTCTACTCACCACTTGCCCGCCCTCCCTCCCACAAGACTCTTCCTGCCACTGGTAGGCAGAATCCCAAGGCTGTGACCCTGAACCCAGACCTCAGAGACCTCACCTCACAAGCGATTTCACAGATCTGAACCCAGATGTCTCAGAGCCCAGGAACCAGCACCAAGCAGGCCCCAATGTCACCCTCAGCAGCTCAATGGTCCTAGCAATGTGGGTCATGCTGCAAAATATGCCTTCCCCTCCATCCGGCCGGAGATGCCTGCTTGGCTCTGACTCCTCTGAAGTCAGGCAGCTCCCTACCATCCCTCAGATTCCTGCCTCCAGCTGCTTTCAATTCTTATTGTTTCAATGTATTGTCTACATATGTGTAAGTGTACCCATGTTGTGCAATGCCCAAGGAGACCAGAAGAGGGCACTGGACCCCTAGAACGGAGTTAGAGACTTAGCTGTCATGTGGCTGTTGGAAACAAACCTGTGTCCTCTGCAAGAGTAGCCAGTGAGTGCTCTTAACTGCTGAGCCATCTCTCCAGCCCCTCAAACTGTTTTAGACAATGTGGGAGTGTTTTCTAGACCTGAAAACTACTCACAGTCACAGACAGGCCAGAAACACCGTAGGTCTCGATTACCCACCCCATCCTCACTGCTTCCGGCTCCACTCCCACCCTGCAGTCATAAGCTAACCAGTCCCAAGGCAAACGTTTATTTACAAAATGCACATATTCTCTTCTTCCAGCCTGAATTACTGGATGAGAGAGCAGAGTCAGGAGCGCCTGCTGGGGTGGGGCATGGGTGGATCCCTGCTCCCAGGACATGCCCACTGATGGTGGGTGGAGGGCAGGGGACCACCTCTCCAGGGTCATGACCGCGTGTCCAGCCGGTTCATGTATTCTTGCAAAGCCTTCAGGCGGGCATCGATTTCAGCCATGTCAGCCCCCTGGTAGTCAGAGCTGTACTCTGTGAGCAGGGGTCGGGGGCGGGAGGGGGAGAACAGTAAGAGCCTGAAGCTGTAGAGAGCACTCGCCACCCCACCAGGTGTTGGGAGCAGGGAGGAAGGGGAACAGAGGGAGAGATGAGGGGTCCCAGGCTCACCTTTGATGGGAACCCAACCCCCAGAACTAGCCAGGCGTTTCTGAGGATTGCTGTGTTCTCGACGGGCAGACTTCTGGTGAGGAGAGGAAGGGAGGGATCAGGCACCCAATAGCAATTCTGAATCCAAGGACCTACAGGTCACTGGTCATATCAAAAACATCTCCTTCTGACACAAGAACCCTCTCTGAGGTAAAATAGTAAAGTGTGAGATACAGAGTCTGGCCAAGCACCTTGTGGAGGGGGGGAGGGTTGGGGCACTCAAGCGTTAAGACAAAGGGTCTCAGGTAGCCCAGGCTGGCCTGGAACTCATACAAAGCTGGGGGTGCCCTTGAACTTCCTCTCTTCCTGCCTCCCCCTCCCAAGTGTTGGGATTACAGGCTTGTGCCGTAATTACCAGTTTACCGGGTGCTGGTCATAGAGCTTTGAGTGTGCTGGGAAAGTATTCTACCTCCTGAGCTACATCTTTCAACCACGGCGGGACCTTAAACCGCACTCAAGATTCCTCCCTCCAGTCCCATGGTCCCCAAACACCCTGTTTTCCACAGCAGTTTCAGCATCATCTCTGCAACCTGGTCCCCCCCAAGGCAAGGGAATCAGAGAATACGGAAGATTGGCTTATGTGGCATATACTACCCCTACCTTCTCCCAGCCTGGGAAAGACACTCACCGAATTGGACCCACTCCAGGGTGTGGGGCTGGGTGGCTTCCCACGGCCGCGGCGCTGCCGCCTAAGAAAAGAGGTCCATCAAGAGCCAATAGGAGTCTTTGGTACCTCCCACCTGGACCACCTCCGTGGTTTGACGACCTCCAGCCTCCATCACCTAATTTCCCTGCAAAAGCCTGCCTCCGCCCTTCTTCCCCAGCCCAAGTTTACCCTCTTGGGAGCAACGCGGAGAAATCTTCGAGCTCGCTGCAGGAGCTGGCGGACGAGCAGCGGCTGCGGAAACTGTCCACTATAGGGACACGGAGGGCGTGAGCTCCGCGGCCAGTCCCGCCCCTCCCCGCCCGCCTCCAGCTCCGACCAATTACCCGAGGAGCTGCGGTTCCGAGAGCGGTTGACAGCGTCCCCTCGGCCGCTCGCGGCGGTAGCCGGCCTGGTTTGGCGAGACCAGGGGACCGACGGGCCGTCGCCGCTGCCTCCACTGCCCAAACGGTTCCGCTGCTGCTGCCTAGAAAATCCAGGACGCGCTGCTGATCTCCCAACTCCGGCGAGCGAGGGAGCCGCAGCGCCAGCGCCACCGCGTGGGGAAAGAGGGGAAAAGGAGCTGGTCAGGACGGGGGCGGGGCCAAGAGGAGGCAGGGACGGGAGGCGGAGCCAGCAGGAGTCAGAGGGAGGAGGGGGTAGGTGGGCTCAAGGGAGGCGGGGCCAAGAGCACACACCCAGGCGGGCAGGAGGCGGGGCTAAGAGGCAGGGAAGGGAGGCGGGGCCAGCAGGAGTCAGGGGGAAGGGGATACCTGCGCTCAAAGGAGGCGGGGCCAAGAGGAGATGGAGGCGGGCAGGAGGCGGGGCTAAGAAGGGAGGTAAGAGATGGGCGAAGCCAGGACAGTAGAGGGAGTGAAGAGAGGACGCCGGAATTGAGACCAAGTGAATTGAGGGGAGAAAATGGTAAGTGACCCGTCGGGAGGTTGGCATGGTGCGGCGCAGGGTCAGGGCACTAACTTCATCCTGATCTCTCTCTGCTTCTTCTCCTTGGCTTTCACGAAGGCCGTGGGGTCGAAACGGGGTGCGCGACCTACGACGGTGTAGGGAGAAGGCTGGGGTCACCCCATTGAGCCACCGCCCCTCTGCTTCCCCCAGGCAGAGCAGGGCGAGCACAGACCTGTGGGCGAGGGTGAGGGGCGGGTCGGCCGGCCACGACCCCGGGCCCCACGGCCGCTCTCCCGCGACGAGGAACGGGCCACCCTGTGGCCTCGAGACGTGGAGCGCTCCCGGGACGAAGACGCTCGGTCTTCCCGGGTAGGGGCGATCGTCCCCGGCAGGGTACATCCCCTGAGAGCACAGGTCCATCAGTCAGCTTCCGGCCTGCTCACACACACTGCAGTGGCCCATGCACCTTCCCAGATTCTCAGCTCCTCCACCGTCCACGCCGACATTCCCCGCCCTGGCCCACGATTCTCCACTCCTAGTCCCACAGATCCCGCTCTAAAACTGGGTCATGTCCCGTCACCATACACCTTCGCCAGACTCTTCCCGAGGTCTCTCCCACGGCTCCCTAGAGCCTTTTCCACCCTGATCCTACCTCCAGGGTTCCGCCAGCCCTCAGGCTGGGTCAACCCTCAGGCCGGGTCAGCCCTCAGGCCGGGTCAGCCCTCAGGCCGGGTCAGCCCTCAGGCCGGGTCAGCCCTCAGGCCCCGCCCCTCCATCCACCGCCCCCCGAAGGCGCACATGGCCACTCCCCCTCCATCCACTGTCCCGCCCACTACCCCTCAGCTGGAGTTCCTTACGCCGCGCAGTTCGCTGGGCCCCGCCCCCAAGGCAAGCATGGCCCCTCCCCTCCATCCACTGCCCCGCCCACTACCCCTCAGCTGGAGTTCCCTACGCCTCGCAGTTCGCTGGGCCCCGCCCCCAAGGCCACATGGCCCCTCCCCTCCATCCACTGCCCCGCCCACTACCCCTCAGCTGAGTTTACGCTGATCGCTGCCCTCAAGCGCATCCCATCGCCAACTCGTGGTTCCTAGCACTTCGCTGGGCCCCGCCCACCTAGGCCCGGCTCCCTCACCCGCGTTTGTACTGCGCCAGCTCTGTGTTCAGCGTCTTCAGCCGGGCTCGCAGGCTTTGCTCCGAGGCCTTCACCTCCTCGAGCTGCGGGGAAAGAGGGGCGCAGGGTCGGGGCAGGCTGGGGTCGGGCAGGCCGGGGTCGGGCAGGCCGGGGTCGGGCAGGCCGGGATCCGCGTCCTCTGCCCCGCGCCCTCACCTCTTTGGCCAGGCGGCGGCAGTCCTGGCTGCGCCGGCCCCCCGAGCGGCCCCCGAGGCCGCGCTCCTGCCGCAGCTCCAGCTCCAGGCTCCGCACCAGCCCGCGCAGCGCCTCGGCCTCCTGGCGCGCCACCCGGCTGGCCAGCGCCTCCTCCCGTGGTTCGGCCCAGCAGCTCCTCCAGCTCGCGCTTCTCGGACATCAGACGAGACACCCTAGCCGGGAAGAGAGGTCAGCAGAGGCCGCGGCGCCTCTCCACCCTCCTCCACACGCACGGTGGTCAACTCCCCGTCCCCCGCGGGTAAGGAAGTTAGGATGCCACATTACCTTCACCCCACAAGGAAGACACACATACACGCACAGGGGCTGAGGTGTTAGGATACAGCTGTGCGCGTTCTAAGACTCCTAGAATCTGGCACTCTCCACACCTAGAAAGCCGAGCTCTAATGTCCTTGCTCCCACCTCCATGACTACCAGAGGACTCCACCAAAACACCTGATGATGGCTAGCATCCCCCCAAAACCTATAAGAACACCACACACACGAGGCTTTTCCCAGCAGCTGTTTATAAATAGCAAGAAGTGAAAGTAACCAAAGTGGGGGCTGGAGAGATGGCTCAGCGGTTAAGAGCACTGGCTGCTCTTACAGAGGACTTGGATTTGATTCCCAGCACCCACATCGTGACTAACTCGTCCATAACTCGTTCCAGGGATCCAACTCTTTCTTCTGACCTCTGCAAGCACTGCATGACAGAGTGCATTTACACACATGCAGCCAATACATTCATATACAGAATAAAAATAAATTTTTAAAAGAAGTGAAAGTAACCAAAGTGGGGGCTGGAGAGATGGCCTAGCGGTTAAGAGCGCTGACCGCTCTTACAGAGACCCGGGTTCGATCCCCAGCACCCACATGGCGGCCGAGAACCGTCTGAAACTCAATTCAGGAGAACTCCAGTTCAGGGGAATCCGAGACCCTCTTCTGACCCTCCTCGACCCCGCCATTTGCACGACACGGGTGCACAGACTTGCATGCAGACAGTACATTCATACACATACAGAAATAATAAAATTAATGAAAAAAATTTTTGAAAAAAAAAAAAGAAACCAAAGTGTCCACTGACAAACCAGGCTGAATTTCTGTAGTATGTCCACTCAGTGGAGTACCATACAGCCTTAAAACAAAGCAGCTCTGTGCACCCCGCCCCTATAGGGCTGCGCCAGGTAGTAGTTTGTTTTTCCTTCCACTTTTTTTTTTTTTTTTTTTTTTTTTTTTTTTGGTCTTTTCGAGACAGGGTCTCCCTATAGCCCCAGCTGTCCTGGAACTCACTCTGTAGACCAGGCTGGCCTTGAACTCACAAAGATCCACCTGCCTCTGCCTCCTGAGTGCTGGGATTGAAGGCATTCGCCACAACACCCGGCTTGTTTTTCTATTTTTTTAAACCCTTGTATCAGGGCTTGTTTTCACCGGGTTTAATTCTGTTTTTACATTTACGTATTTACTGTGTGTGTGCCCCGGTTCTCTTCATCCACCAGTGTGGGTTCTGGGGAATCACATTCAGGTCCTCTGGCTACGTGGCAATGCCTTGACCCAGTGGTCCATCTTGCTGGTTCTCACATGTTCACAGAGTATAATTTTTAAGGAGTGTGGAGCAATATGTTTACCAAGTCCCTTTTTGTAAAAATAGGGAAGTTATAGGGGCTGGAGAGATAGCCTAGCAGTTAAGAGCACCGACTGCTCTTGCAGAGGACCTGGGTTCGATCCCCAGCACCCACATGGCATCTGAGAACCGTCTGTAACTCCAATTCCAGGAGAACTCCAGTTCCAGGGGAATCCGACACCCTCTTCTGACCTCCGCGGCATTGCACGACATGGGTGCACAGACCTACATGTAGACAATACATTCATACACATAAATAAAAATTTAAAAAAAATAGGGAAGTTATAAATTATATATGTATTCATATTTTTAAAAATAAAGTCAAATCAGAAACTTTAAAATGGGCGAGGGTTGCCTATGGGGAAGGATGAAAAACTGAACAGGGGACAGAGGTAGAAACGGCCTCTCTGAGTGCACACCCTCTTCTCCAGCTTTGACCTGTGAAAATGCTTTCTCTAGAGACCGCTCTAGCTATTACCCAGTCTTTAACTTCTAAGTTCAAGTGATCCTGCCTCAGCTTGCCAAGAAGGCAGAACTACTACCAAGTTAGCTAAAGAGGGAGGGAGGGCGGGAGGGGGAGAGGGAGGGATGGGGAGAGGGAGGTACCCAAGAAACCTGTGTGTTAAAGGGGAATATTTTCAGAGAATTACATGATGTGACTAAAACACAGTATTTTGGCAAATGGGATATACAGCCCAAAGACAGAAAAGAGCTGGGAGGAGTCTACACCTTTACTCAGAACTCTCTCTAGTAACTGCATTGGTCTTCCTTATGTAAAGAAAATAACAGTTATTATTCCTAGAAACTGATTTTTCCCATAAAAAAGACAATTTTAAAATCAAGGAGGGAAACATAGCAAGTCCTTCTAAAAATGTACCCATTTCCCAGTTCTTGAAACTAAAAGAACCAGAACCCTAAGTGCAACATTCCTGGAAGATAGCGACATGATCTCTGACACTGCATCTTGCTAAAAGACATGAAAACTTGTTGAGAAAATTACTACCCCAGAGGCTGGAAAGGGACAACTGATGTGTGAGGTATTCCGAAATGTCACAAAGCAAGTAACCCAATCAAAGATGGCTGGTGTTTGGACTGTAGCTGTAGCTCAGCAACAGAATCCCCCAGTGAGGGGCTTGGGTATTGCTCACTGGTAGAGCACCTGCCTAGAATCCCCCAGTGAGGGGCAGGGGTGTGGCTCAGAGGTAGGGCACCTGCCTAGAATCCCCCAGTGAGAGGCAAGGGTGTGGCTCAGTGGTAGGGCACTTGCCTAGAATCCCCCAGTGAGGAGCTGGGGTGTTGCTCAGTGGTAGGGCACCTGCCTAGAATCCCCCAGTGAGGGGCAGGGGTGTGGCTCAGTGGTAGGGCACCTGTCTGCCATCAACCAGCCCACTCCCACTGTTTTAAGCCAGCAATTTTGTGGCACTCTGTCATAGCAGTTATAGGAACTCGATACAAGATCAATCAAGTTCAAATTCAGGAGTTCAAAATAATCATTCAAACAGAAGCCATTGATCTCTGAGGCAGATGAGAGGGGGCCAGCTCAATATTCTGATAAAAAGGAAAGGAAAGAACTTAGCATTAACTATGCCTTTCCTTAGTAAATGCACCTCAGGTAAACCAAATGCTTAATGAGAATATTTTTCTTTACTGAAAAAAAGTCCAGCTAACAAAAGCAGAATCATAGAATCCCACCACCACCACATTGGTGTGACATCACTTGCCAGTAGTCTCCAAGGATTGTCCAGACTACAAATGTGCCTAAAAATGAAAGTCAGTTAGAGATGGAAAATGTTCAGATGACCACATTTCTGGCAAAGCACACTGGCAAGCCAGCACACACCCGGCTCTCTGCACACACCCTTCTTAGCCCAGGGTAGCCCCCGATCTCTGCATACGCCCTTCTTAGTACCGCCTGTGGAGCTGCCACTGGTCAGGGATCATCCCCCACTGCAGACAACTTCCTCCTGTGGAGCTCCTTGCGGGGAAACCTGGGCTGCAGCCGGGGTGGTGACACACATACACTCCACACTCTGGAGCTGAGACAGGGAGAAGAGGGAAGGAGGGGGGACAAGAAAGGAGGGACAGGGAGGAGCCACCACCTCTAGTTCTGTGGTCCTATGGGTAGAGGTCTCCCCCTTGTGGCAGATCTGGGAAGCACAGGCAGGGCACGCATGGAGGATGAAGCCTTTCTCTCACAGGCATCCACTGTGTCCATCCCTCACCTGCCCCCACCCTCCGAGTGCCCACCACACGTCCTGCAGCCCTGAGCACCCCCATCCATGAGAGACAGGGCCACACTTGATACACAGTCTGGACTAGCACCTGCCAACAGTGCAGAACCTCTGCCTGAATCCAAGCCTGACCACACGACTCACTGCTTGCTCTGGGCTCCTGAAACATATGGATGTGGATGATACCAGGATCTGTCTTGCAGGGTTATTGTAAGGATCAGAATTTCTGTGGTATGTCCACTCAGTGGAGTATCACATGGCCATGAAAAGGAATGAAGAAGAATTCATTATAAGACACTAAGCAAGGTCCCTGGCATGCAGTAAATAAACACTGCTGCTATTACTGTTGTTATAATAATTACTACTGTAAAATATAGGGGCTGGGGGTGTGGACTGCACAGAGTTTGAAGCCTGTCTGACATGTCTTGTCTCAAAAGAAAAAAAAAAGGCTCAGCAGTAAAAGGTGCTTCCTGCCCAACGACGCAAGCCTGACGACCAGAGTTCTAGCCCCAGAACCCACATGAAGGTGAAAGGAGAGAAGGACTCCACAGAGCTCTCTGAGATCGCACAGGCTGTGTGCGGTGCGTGTTCACCCCTCACCATATGCATGCTCACAACATCGAATGTGGGGTTGATGGTTGTGGGATTGGGGTTTTTGGTTGGTTGGTTGGTTTGGTTTTCTTCATTTTGTTTGTTTGGTTTGGTTTGGGGTGGGGGTTGTTTTGAGACAGGATTTTCTTGTAGCCCCAGGGGGACTGGTCATCACTGTGTAGACAAGGCTGGCCTCAATCTCACAGAGACTGCCTGGCTCTGCCTCCCAAATGGTGGCATTAAAGGCATGGGCCACCACACCCTGCTAAATTTAATGTTTTTAAAAATCACTAGTCCTCCCCAAAGAACTGCCACATCCAGACGAGATCAAATCCGGCTGGTGCTGGCGGACACAGCAGGCGTCAGCAGTCACGCAGGAGCCTCCGCTGTCCTCCCATCTCTATGCCCTCACCACCTTCTTACCAACCACAAGGACTTGGCATATACAGTTCTTTCTACACTCTTCCCTAACTTGGCCAAACCCACTGCAAGATCTATTGGATCTTTGTCACAGCTCTCTCCTCACCCATGCATATTCTGAAACTACACTCCTGTGGTTATCAATAACAGCGGTTCCCACTGGACTGGGCACCAATGGCACAGAGGGGGCAGCTTCAAGGGTAGGGGTGAAGGTAATGTGGCCCACCCTTCCAGCCTATCTAACATGCTGTTCCCTTTGCTGACTGCGCTCCAGCTTTGGAACCCACTCTGGGACCCTTCCCCAACCCCACGCACTCTAACTGTTCAAACAAGTTCAGTCTCCCAGAACTAGGAGTCCAGGAAGGCAGGGCTGGGCTGTCAGTCACTGCTGAGTCCCAAGCATCTCTCATGGAATAGCCTGTGGGTGGGGCCTCTGCGCCCGCAGCCCCGCCCACCGCCCTGCCCAGACTCACTGCTCCCGCAGGTGCCAGATCTCAGTGTCTCGCTTGTCCCTGGCGTCCTGGCCACAGCCGTCCAGTCCCCGAAGGCGGACCAGCTCCTCCTTTAGTGAGCGGATGATGCCCTGCAGGACCACGGGGTCCGGCTTGCCCTGGTACGGGAGGGGCAGCGGGTAGTGAATCCTGAGGAAGGGGATCAGAACCGCGGCATCTCAGAGGCAAGTCCCAAACCAGTTCTGAGAGCCAAGTAACAGGAAAACGCACAAGCCCCGAACTCACGCCGTTGATTTCAGACAGGGTATCTCTCACTCTAACGCAGGCTGGCCTTGAACTCCCAACTCTCCTGCCTCAACCTCCCAAGTGCTGGGATGGCAGGTACAAGTCTTTGCCCTACACACTCACGCACCCACACACCCACACACCCACTGTGCCAGTCATTCACATGCAGGACCTGAGGCCACAGAACCCTACGGTCCTGGGGCAGTGTCAGCTGCCTTGTCACCCAGCCACGGGAGGCACTGGCCTGGTGTGACCCGTAGGAAGCACCATCTTTAAACAGGTCCTACCTACACTGCATGCAGGGAGACCCTGGTTGGCCTTAGCTGAGTCAGCCCTGTAGGGCGGTGGCCCAGTCACCCAGGGAACCACGTGCTTTGCCAGCATGTATGCTAGAGCCATTCCTGGTGGATGCCCACCCACCTGGTGGATGCTCCTAGACCACCTGGTGGATGCTCCTAGCCCACCTGGTGGATGCTCCTAGCCCTAACCTCAGGAGACTGAGGCAAGAGGACTGTCATGAATGAGGCCAGGGAGGGCTACCAAGCAGGACCTTCTCTTTGAAATAAGAAGGGGTTGAGGGGCTGGAGAAATGGCTCAGCTGTTAAGAGAACTGACTGCTCTTGCACAGGACCCAGGTTTGATTCCCAGCACCCACATTGGCGGCTAAGAACCGTCTTTAACTCCATTCCAGGGGAATCCAACGCCCTCTTCTGACCTCCTCGGCATTGCACAACATGGGTGCACAGACCTACGTGCAGCGAGTACACTCCACATAAAATAATAAATAAAAAAGGGGATTGGAGAGATGGCTCAGCAATTAAGAGCACTGGCTGCTTTTGCAGAAGACCCAGGTTCAGTTCTCAGCACTCACATGGAGGCTAACAACTGACTCTAACTACAGTTCCAGGGGCTCTGACACTGCTTTCTGGCCGCCTAGGGCGCTGCATGCACATGGTGCTTTTGCATGCATGTTGGCAACACACTCCTGCACATAAAATATACATGAATAAAATCTTAGAAGGAGGAGGAGGAGGAGGAGGAGGAAGAGGAGGAGGAGGAGGAGGAGGAGGAGGCTGGAGAGATGGCCTGGTGGTTAAGAGCACTGGCTGCACTTGCAAAAGACCCAGGGTTAGGTCCAGCACCCATAAGGCAGCTAACAACTGTAACTCCCGTTCCAGAGAATCCAATGTGCTCTTCCAGTCTCAGCAGGCATTGCATAGTACACTGACATACATGCACAAAATACACTCATACACATAAAATAAGTAATTTTTTTAAAAAGTAGAAGGGGCTGAAGAGATGCCTCAGTGGGTAAGAAAGCATACTAGGACTTGGGTTTCCAGCACACATACTGAACAGCTCACAACCTCCTATAACTCCAACTCCAGGGGTCCAACACCCTGTGGCCTCTGCAGGCACCCACACAAACAGCCATATACACACACAGTCACCCGCATACACATAAATATAAATCTTCAAAGACAAACTAAAGTGGGGCACTCCCAGCCCCCCTCCCCTACACTCTCCTCCCAGCCGCCTTTAATCCCAGCACTTGGAAGGCAAAACCAGGCAGATCTCTGTGAGTTCAAGGCCAGCCTGGACTACGTAGCAATTTCCAGGCCAGCTGGGACTACAGGGAGACAGTGTCTCAAAAGGATTTAAAAAAAAAAAAAGAGCCAAATATTCATTTTCCCAGCATCCTCTGCATATGAACACCTGCAGCCAAATTTTCTGGGAACTCGGTTGAGGTCTTCTGATAAAGCTTTGTTACAAATGCAAGATCTAGAGGCCGGCAGCCACTGTGTGATCGAAGAGCGAGAAATGTGAGATGGAGAGATGGTCTAGTGGTTAAGACCGCCGACCGCTCTTACAGAGGACCCGGGTTCGATTCCCAGCACCCACATGGCAGCTGAGAACTGTCTGTAACTCCAGTTCCAGGGGAATCTGAGACCCTCTTCTGACCTCCGCGGCATTGCACAACATGGGTGCACAGACCTGCATGCAGACAGTACAGTCATACACATACAAAATAAATAAAATTAAAAAAAAAAAGCCAGCACAGCAAACATGACAAAGGTTAAACAGAGAGAAAACCTTAGCCAGGCATGGCGGTGCAGGCTAAAGCAAAAGGATTCCAACTGCGAGGCCAGCCTCGGCTACATGGTGAGTTCCAGGTCTCAAAAAACAACAATGAAAAAAAACAATGGGATGAACCCTGTCGTTTCAACACTGGGGAAGCTGAGACAGGATGAAGGCTGTGACTTCAAAGCATACATGGTGAGTTCCAGGCCAGCCTGGGCTACAAAGTGAGACCCTGTCTCAAAAACAAACCACCACACAGAAAGAGACAATGAGAGACAGTGCCTGCATACCTAATGGAGGAGCTCAGCTGCAGTTTAGGCACAAGCCATGTGGTAGCCCACGGTAGAGCACTTGCCTAGCACAAGCCAGGCCTGGGCTCCATCCCCATCATAAACATAAATAAACACACGTTGGTGATGATGACCCTGCCATCTGCAGCAGTAACGCTACTAACTGATAAAAACCCCAAAGACGGGGCTGGAGGGAGGCTCAGCAGTTAAGAGCACTGCTCTTGCAGAAGACCCCAGCAGGATTCCCAGCACCCACATGGCAGTTAACAACCATCTGTAACTCCAGTTCCAGGGGATTCCCAGGCCCTCTTCTGATCTTCACAGGTGCACTTACACATGCAGGTGATACACTCATACACACGATATAAAAATAAATATTTTTTTAAAAGACCCAGAAGGTGAGGGAAATTCCTGGCAGCCATGTGTTGCGGGGGCTCCTCCCATCCTGTCCCATCACTCCCACACCACCTCAACCCCCACCCCCACCCCAGAGAGGCCCCAGAGCCCACCTGTCAAACTCCACGGAGTAGATGAGGATGAGGTAGCGCTTGGAGTTGAGCTGGGCTGACCTTGGGGCCAAAGCACCAGGGCGGCCCCCCAGCTTGCGGCTGCGCAGGGACTCCAGGTCTGTGTAGGTGAGCAGGTCGAGAGTGACTGACTCACTGCTCTGCAGAAGACAACTGGGAGCTACCAAAGATGCACAGGCTGCCCCAGGAACACAGCACAGCCTCCCTGCACCAGGTCTCCACCCTGGGGCTTCCCTCTGAGACCACCTGGGCCTACATGAGATAAAAGACAGAAAGATGGAAGGAAAGACATGGAAAGGGAAAAGAAATGAAGACAGAGGAGAGAAGGGGGTTAGGGGGGGAGGACGCACAGCTTTAATCCCAGCACTGGGAGGCAGAGGCAGGTGGGTGTCTGTGAGATTGAAGCCAGCCTGGTCTACATAGTAAGTTCCAGGCCAGGTGGGGCTATAGAGAGACCCTGTCTCAAAAACACGAAAAAAAAAATTATAATAATAAAAATTAAAAATAGGGGCTGGACAAATATCTCAGCCGTTAAAAGTACTTGCTGCTCTTACAGAGGACCTGAGGGTTCCCAGCATCCACAGGTCAGCTAACAACCCTCAGTAACTCCAGTTCCACAGGATCTCATGCCTGTCTTCTGACCTCAAAAGGCATTACATGACACAGGTGCACTTACCTACATGCAGGCAATACACTCATACACATAAAGATAAAATTAAAATAATATATAATTTTTTAATCTTTCAAAAGAAAACAGAGAGACAATTACCGGTGTGGTGACATCATGATGCAACTGAACAAAGGAGGGGAACCAGCAACTGTTAATCAAAATACAGAGAAGCTAATGATGAAAGCAGTCACGGTGCGGCAGTCATAACTGGACAGAGGCGTGCCAAGCTCTGTACCTAACGACTCATGTAGTTTTCACGATGCACTGAGATGGGAACTACTATCAGGCAGGGAGACCAGGGCCCGAGGGGAAGTAACTGTCTCAAGAGTCCCAGCTAGGAAGCTGGGGCCATGAAGCATCTAAATTGACACTGAACTGTTAGCCCTGTGCGATCCTGCTGAGAGGAACCAAAATATTACAGTCTTGGTAACACATAAAAGCAGGTTGTGCTGCTGGAGAGATGGCTCAGCGGTTAAGAGCCGACTGCTCTTGCAGAGGACTGGGGTTCGATTCCCAGCACCCACATGGCAGCTAAGAATCATCTTTAAGCTGGGCATGGTGGCACATACCTTTAATCCCAGCATTTGGGAGGCAGAGGTAGGTGGATCTCTATGAGTTCAAGGCCAGCCTGGTCTACAGAATGAGTTCCAGGCCTGCTGGGGCCATAGGGAGACTGTCTCAAAAAAGACCAAAAAAAAAAAAAAAAAAAAAAAAAAAAAAAAGAGGTTGGAAGAGGCCGATAGTTATATCTGTAATCACAGAAACCAGATAGTTCAGTCCAGAAATGTTACTTGTTCTGAATATTCTCCCTGTCACTCTAACTTTGAACCTGACCTGCATTTTTCCTATTATAATTTAACTGCTTGACATAATTTTTTTTACTGCCTCTCCCACTAAAAATGTCAGCTTCGTGACAACAAAGCAGAGTGGGTAGTTCTTTGTTTGACTTTTGTCAGGGGAGAGGGTTGAGACAGGGTCCCGTCCTAGGTCCTCAGCTGTCCTGGAACTCCACTATGTAGACCAGGCTGGCCTTCAAACTCAAGAGATCTCTTGCCGCTGCTCCCAAAGTGCGATGGGACTAAAGGCATGCACCACCACATCCAGCTTCAGAATTGTTTTTAATTTAGAAAACAATGGCAGAACACCTTGCAAGATCATGCACTGTGTGTAGCTTCAGATCTGCAAACACACACGTATGTGTTCATGCACAGAGACGAAGGAAGAAAGCAGGAGCAATTTTTACCACTATCTTTTAAAAATCAAGATTTGATATTTTTAATTTTATTCATCATTATTGTGTGTAGGTGGGTGGGCAGGCCGGCCATTGCATGTGTGTTGAGTCAGAAGACAACACATGTAAGTCTTCTACCTCTATGTGGGTTCCAGGGATTGAACGTTAATCCCCAGGCCTGGCATAGCCAGTACCTTTTTACCTGCTGGGCCATCCACCAGTCTCATCACCAATATCTTTACAAGACGGTAGGCATGAGTGATTTTGTACTTTTTTTAACTTCGTTGTAATCTGGTTTCTTGTTTGTTATTGTTTTTGGAGACAGGGTCTGTGTAGCTCAGGCTGGCCTTGAAATTCATTATGTAGCTGAAGATACCCTGCAATCCTCCTAATCTTTTCTGACGTTTTTTTTTTGAAACAGAGCTCCCTGCAGCCCCAGATGGCCTAGAATTTGCTATGTAGACCAGGCTGGCTCTACACAGAGATCCACCTGCCTCACCAGCTCCCAAGTGCTCTAGGATTAAAGACATGTGCACTACCCAGGCCTGGCCTTTTTTTTTTTTTTTTTTTTTTTTTTTTTTATTTCCCGTCATGTGTATGAATGTACTGTCTGCATGCAAATCTGTGCACCCGTGTTGTGCAACACCGCGGAGGTCAGAAGAGGGTCTCGGATTCCCCTGGAACTGGAGTTCTCCTGGAATTGGAGTTTCAGACGGTTCTCGGCCGCCATGTGGGTGCTGGGGATCGAACCCGGGTCCTCTGCAAGAGCGTCGGCGCTCCTAACCGCTAGGCCATCTCTCCAGCCCCGGCCTTTTTTCTTCTTCGGTGTTTGTCTGCATGTATGCAAGTGCATTGATGACTGTACTGCACAGGGAGGGCAGAAAATCCCCTGGATGTGGAGTGATAGATGGCTGCGTGCCTTTATGTGGGTGCTGGGACCTGAACCCAAGTCCTCTGCAAGAGCAGCCAGTGCTCCCACCACTAAGCCATCTCTCCAGCATACCTTCGTTTGCTTGTTTTTTTTTTTAATTTTACATGCATGAGTGTTTGCCAGCCTGTATGCAAGAGCACCACATTCATGCAATGCCCTCAGAGGCCAGAAGGGGGCATCAGATCCTCTGGAACCTGGAACCCCCAGGTGGGTGATAGGAACCGAACCTAGCACTTCCACAAAAGCAGCCAGTACTCTTAACTGCTGAGCCATCTCTCCAGCCCCAGGCCGCAACCGCTTGGGTTCTGAGATTACAAGTGGTGCTGGTAATGGAACTCAGGGCTCGTGCATGTGAAACAAGCACCTTACCAACTAAGGCACATTCCCGGCCCTATAGTGTGAAATTTTCTGCATGAAAATAACTGTCATTAGAATGGGAATCATCCACTGCCAACCGAGAGACACAGCCTTGTCCTTTGTATAAAAGAAACGGCTGAGGGTCCTGCATGCACCGCGTGGCCATCCACACCCCACATCCCTACATCCAGGGATCGACCTAGGTGAAAGAACCTCTCCAGCCCTCAAGCCTGGTTCCTACCTGGGTGAGGGCCGACTCCAGCATGTTACAGAAGATGCTGAACTGTTTGAAGTTCCCTGTCTTGTGAGTCAAGTCTTCGATGACTGGATGGGAAGAAAAGTTCCTGAGCTCAGCCCACAGGAAATGCACGCAAGTTCTCCAGCTTGGCGTACTTCCAGTGCCTCTGCCCTGAGCAGTGGGCCCACACTCCCACCACCGTAGAGAGCTTCCGACCATTGGCAGAAGAGGCAGAGGGCTCAACAGCTTCTGGGGAAGTTGACCTCAGGGGAGGAGAGGCAAGCCCACCCAGGGTGGCCACACTCACAGCCAGCATCAAACTCTCCACGCCACTGGTCGGCCGTCATCCGGTCCTCCACTTCCAACTCCAACACCTGCCCGGACACCACCACACGCACAGCATGCTCCACGCCCCGGAAGACGTAGTCCACCTGCAGGCCAGCTGGCTGATTCATGGCCAGGGTCCCTGAAGAGGGCGACAAGACCGACACCAGAGAGGCTGAGAGCCAGAGTTGCAGTTTCTTGGTGATGGTGGGTTTTGTTTTGGTGGAGTTTTTGGTTTTAAAACGGGTCTCATTATGTAGTCCAAGCTGTCCGCAAACTTGCAGCAATTTCCTGCCTCTGTCTGAGTGCTGAGATAACTGGTATGCACCACCATTACCACCTAAGAGCCAGGATCTTGAGCTAAATGACCAAGATGCACTTCCTGAATCTTCCCCGCAGGAAAGTGATGAGGACCACTAAACACACATACAGAATTGAGCTGGGCGTGGCAATGCCTGTAATCCCAGCACTGGAAGGCTGAGGGAGGAGAATCACAAGCTGTGGACCAGATTGGGCCACACAGTGAGACTCAGTCTCAAATACACCCAAAATGCACCAGGCCTGGTGGTGCACGCCTTTAATCCTAGCACTCTGGAGGCAGAGGTAGGCGGATCTCTGTGAGTTCAAGGCCAGCCTGGTCTACAGAGTGAGTTCCAGGCCAAGCCAGCTGGGGCTATAGGGAAACCCTGTCTCAAAAAAAAAAAAAAAAAGTTACATTGAGAATAAAGAACTGAAGGATGAAGCCATGTGGTATCTAAAAACAGTCCCCAATCTTGGGGACAGCCACTGTAAGACACCACCTATGTCATACTGCATCATCTGCACTGAATTCAAAGTTGACTTAAATTTTTTAATTTCTTTTTATTTTATGTATATGACTTTGTGTATATGTATGTGTTTCACCTGTATATGCAATGCCCACAGAGGCCAGAAGAGGGCATTAGATCCCTTAGAAGTGGAGCTACAGATGGCTGTTAGCTGCCATGTGGGTGCTAGGAACGGACCACAGGTCCTCTGCAAGAGCAGCCAATGCTCTTATCCCCTGAGTCATCTCTCCAGCTCCCATAATTGATTTTATAATTCCAGCATTGAAAGACTGAGGTAGGGAGCTGGAGAGATGGCTCAGGTTAAGAGCACTGGCTGCTCTTGCAGAGGACTTGTGTTCAATTCCCACACCCACATGGCAGCTAACAGCCATTTGTAGTTCAAGTTCTAGGGGACCAGATGCCCTCTTCTGATGTCCACAGGCATTGCATGACACAGGTGCACTTACACATGCAGGTAATATACACATACACATAAAATAAAAATAATAAGGGCTGGAGAGATGGCCTAGCGGTTAAGAGTGCCGACCGCTCTTACAGAGGACCTGGGTTCAATCCCCAGCACCCACATGGCGGCCGAGAACCGTCTGTAACTCCAATTCCAGGAGAACTCCAGTTCCAGGGGACTCCAACACCCTCTTCTGACCTCTGCAGCACTGCACAACACGGGTGCACACACCTGCATGCAGACAGTACATTCATACACATACAGAAAAAAAAATTAAAAAATTATTTAAAAAAATAAAAATAATAAAATATTTATTTATTTATTTATTTCTGGTCTTTTCAAGACAGGTCTCCTGTAGCGCCAGCTGGCCTGGAACTCACTATATAGACCAGGTTGTCCTTGAACTCACAGATATCTGCCTGCCTCTGCCTCTCAAGTGCTGGGATAAAATATTTAAAAATAAATTAAATAAATAAATAAATGATTGAGGTAGGAGGATTGTGAGTACTAGACCAATCTGAACTATGTAGCAAGACTTTATCTCACAGAAAAATGAAAATAAAAATAATCAGGGACTTGCCGGGCGTGGTGGCACAAGCCTTTAATCCCAGCACTCAGGAGGCAGAGGCAGGTGGATCTTTGTGAGTTCAAGGCCAGCCTGGTCTACAGAGTGAGTTCCAGGACAGGTGGGGCTACAGGGAGACTCTGTGTCAAAAAAACCAAAAAAATAAAAAATAAAAATTATTGTTGCTGGAGAGATGGCTCAGCAGTTAGGAGCATTTGCTGCACAATAATGATGACCACATCTCAGAGTCAGCACCCACATAACAGCTGGGCGTCTGGTGCACATCTGTAACCCCGGCTCTGAGTGCAGTGGAGGTAGGAGGATCGGAGGGGCTGCCGGATTCCAGCCTAGCGGAGAAAACCCAAGGTCAGGTTCAGAGGGAGATCCTGCCTCAAAAGAACACAAGAGATGAACAGAGGACACTTGACGCCCTCTTCTGGACTCTGCACCTGCACACGACACATACATGTACACACACCATGCACCCACACACACATAAAAAATTCTGTAGCAGCTTAAAGCCAGGCGTGGTGGTGTATGCCTTTAATCTTAGCACTTGGGAGGCAGAGGCAGGCGGATCTTTGTGAGTTCAAGGCCAGCCTGGTCTAGAGTGAGTTCCAGGACAGCTGGGGCTATAATGAGACCATGTCTCGAAAACACCAAAAAAAAAAAAAATTCTGTAGCAAAGCCAGGCATGGTGGCGCACGCCTTTAATCCTAGCACTTGGGAGGCAGAGGCAGGTGGATCTCTGTGAGTTCAAGGCCAGCCTGGTCTACATTCGAGCTCCAGGCTAGCTGGGACTAAAGGGAGACCCTGTCTCAAAAATACCATTAAAAAAATTTTTTTTAATCTGTAATAAGAATAGAACTGGAGAGACAGCTCTGGTTCTCAGCACCAGCTGCTCTTGTTGAGGACCTGTGTTCAATTCCCAGCACCCACATGGCAGCCAACAACCATCTCTAACTCCAGTTCTAGGGAATCCAATGCCCTCTTCTGGCCTCCATAGGCACTGCACACACATATAAACATGCAAGCAAACAAAACACTCATACACATAAAAACAATTCATTTTGGGCTGGAGAGATGGCCTAGCGGTGAGCACCGACCACTCTTGCAGAAGACCCGGGTTCGATCCCCAGCACCCACATGGCGGCTGAGAACCGTCTGTAACTCCAATTCCAGGAGAACTCCAGTTCCAGGGGAATCCAAGACCCTCTTCTGACCTCCGTGGCATTGCACGACACAGGTGCACAAACCTACATGCAGACAGTACACTCATACACATACAAAAATAAATAAAATTAAAAAATAAAAAAAATTGATTTTTTAGATGGGGTATCATGTAGCCCAGGATAGCCTCAAACTATGTAGCTCATACTGCCTTGAACTCCAGATCACCCTGTCTCTACATCCCAAGTGCTGGGATTACAGGAATGCGTCACCATGTCCAGTTTACGCAGTGTTGGGTAAAAATCCAGGGCTTTGTCCACACTAGGTAAGCACTCTACCAACCTAGCTACATCCCAGCCCTTATGTGGCCTCTCGTAAGTGTAAACGCCTTCCTTTCGCCAACATACCTACTGTGCGGGTATTATTTCTACAAGGAGCTGGAGAGCACGGTCAGGCCCCTCTACCCAGGATTCCAGTGTGATCTGGAGCAGGGCTCAGCTGTCTGAGTCCTTCACCCAATGGTAAGCATAAGGTCAAGTTACTTTACCTTTCCACAACCCAGTGTCTCTGTGCGTAGATCCAGGCCCATCCCAGGTGCTGGAGATGTGGTAAAAACCCATAGCATAGCTGACCTCACACTCAATACAGCTGGCCCTGAACTCCTGACCTTCCTGCCTCCCCCTCTGGAGAGCTGTGATTACAGGCGTGCGCAGCACACCCTGCTAATTCTTACTAGTTCTTTTGGGGGAAAGCATGTGAAGCAGGAGTCTGACTCTCTGGGTCTAGGATGAATGCAGGGCCTTATGCAAGCCGGGTAAGGGCGTATCTTATTTTTTTAAAACTTTGTGTGCGTGTGTGTGTTGTGTATTGTGTGTGTGTGTCATGTGTGATATGTGTGTCAGGTGTGTGTGGGTGTGTTGTATGTATGGGTGTGTTGTGTGTGTGGTGTGTTGTGTGTGTTGTATGTGGTATGTGTGTCAGTGCAGCTGAAGGCCAGAGGTGTTGGATCCCCTGGAACTGGAGTTACAGCAGTTACTTTTGCACCTTACACCAATGTTGGGAACAGAACTCAGGTCTGGTCTGCTGGCAGAGCCGTAAGTGCTCCTAACAGCAGAGCCATCTCTCCAGCCACCTGGCCTCTTTTTTGACCAGGTCTCAGAAAGTTACCCAGGCTGGCCTTGAACTCACTCTACAGCCCAGGCTAGCCTCAAATCTTTTTTTTTTATTTTATTTTATTTTTTTTTTTGGTATATGTGAGACAGGGTCTCCCTGTAGCCCCAGCTGGCCTGGAATTTGCTTTGTAGACCAGGCTGGCCTTGAACTCACAAAGATCTGCCTGCCTCTGCCTCCCGAATGCTGGAATTAAAGGCCTGCACCAGCCTCAAACTTTTGATCCTCCTGCCTCAGCCTCCTGAGGGTGGGATTACTGACTTGTGCCATCTCATCTTGGTCTGTTTTATGTTTGGCTTTTTTTTTAGGCTTGGGGGGGTTGGGTTTGAAGTTGTTTTTTTGTTTGTTTTGTTTTGTTTTGTTTTAAGACAGTCTCCCAGTAGCCCCTCAGCTGGCCTGGATCTCACAGATCTGCCTGCTTCTCTGTGTTGAAATTAAAGGCGTGGGGAACCACCACACCAGGCAGGGTTTGGGCTTTTTTGAGACAGGGTTTCTCCCACTGCTCAGCCTGGCTTAAAACTCACTACGTAGCCCTAGATCTTAAGGGAAAGGGGTGACTGGGGCGTTTTAGAGGACCTCGTGAGATCTGGGAGACCCCAGAAATCGTGCTTTCGCCACTGGATTGGCAGGCCTGGAGCATCCCTTCCAGTTTAACCCCATTCAGGCAGCGCCGCTCCGCCCACAAACCCGCCCTCCCGTTCCGCTGACCAATAAACGGCCGTGCCGTCTGGTTCTCCCAGGTACTGGAAGTCACCAGGACGATGGAGGCATCGGAGGACAGCAGTCCATCCTCAGTCCATCGGGCCAGCACCCTGGCCCTGCCGCACCCTGGCCCCGCCACATCTGACCACTCGGCTGTCCCACCCCACCTGCCATCTGGGTCCCCCACGTTCAGCCTCGGGAAAGAAAGCCAAATAATCCGGACAGTCCGCCCGACTCTCCTCCACTGCTCACCTCCCTCCCAGTGCCCCTTCCTCCTGGGAGGCTTTACCGCAGATCCTGAGCTACCGACAGAACAAACCCACGCACAGCCCTGATCCCAGTCCCCACCCCTCACTTCTGGGGAGACCCCGGGATTCTAGCTCGCCTCCTCTCCAGAAGTCCCCCTTTCCCGCTGCACATCCGCACCTTCCTCTCCCTGGTGCCGATTCCCGGGCACCACGCTTCTCCCTCCACAAACACCCCCCCCTTCCATCCTACTCTTCCCAGACTAAGGTGTGGAGAAGCTGCCTCAGTTTCTCCCTACACCAGCCCCTCGCCATGTTTTCCTAAGGCCCCCAGAATTTTGCATCTTAATTGTCATGCCCCCCTTGTTCTGTGCATGTATTAAGGTTCTACCCCATGCACACCCCACTTTCAGCCTGCGTTCCATCACCCCCATATTCACCTAGATTCCGCCTAAATTGTATATAAATAAAACCCCTTCCCACCCACACGCAGGGTCTCACCACTTGTCCCTCAAACAGCCTCAGTTCTGGATCCCACACCTCCCTCCACCTGAGCGCTCCGTCCTTGCTCTAAGACCTCAGGCCCATCCGGGTGCCTGACTTTTCCAGTCCCAAGCCTCCCCTGACTCCTCTTCCACTCGGCCTCTACCCTGCATCCCAGCGCTGACTGAGACCTTGCCCTCTCCAGCCCAGGATGCCCAGCTTCCAAACAGGTCTCCCCTCTGGCCTGCAGCAACCCCGCCCCGGCCTCTGCTCACCAAGTAGGACACCAAGGCTCCTTATACACAGGCTCACTCAATCCACCCCCCCCCCAGTCATCTTTCTGGGAACCCCATCTCTTTCCTGGATAAGTCACCGCCCTGGGCTACTCCTCCCAGACTGTGCTCCCGGGTAGCTCCAGAACTTCAGTCCCCCAGTGCAGGGGTGAGAACTCTCCCTCCACACCAGGCTCCCCAAACACGCATGCACACCACCTCCTTCCACCATCGCAGTGGGCACATCCCTGCTCCTGTATGCCCACTCTGAGTAGCATCCACCTTATACTCCAACCTACCTCTGTCCCAGCTAGGGGACCCTCCACCCAAACACTGTGACACAGACTCACCTGGGGCCCACTCTGAGCTGGCCTCCCCAGCACGGATGAGTAAGAGCTGGCCAGAGCGCTCTCCTTCCTCACACCTGCACTCCCCAACACTCACCAAACCCTTCCACTGACCCCAGGAGTGTATAAAGACAAAAGCTTGGCCTGGGTGGTAGCACACCCCTTTAATCCCAGCTGATCTCTATGAGTTCAAAGCCAGCTTGACCTACATAGTTCTAGGCCAGCTGGGACTAAAGGGAGACCCTATCTCAAAAAGACCAAAAAATAAATAATAAATACAAAAGCCCTTTAGGATAACCCATGTGGCATCTCAGCCTTTTGGCTAAGGACACCCTACAATCCAGATCTACATCCCAGCACATCCAAGGTATCTACAAAAAACACTTTTTGTCTTAAAAAAGGACCAAGTATGTTTACCAACTCAATGGATCACCCTAATTCTGATCTCTGGTAGATATTCCAATCATCCACCCATTTTATACATCATGAAACTGAGGCTTCCCCAGTTGGTCCAAGAGCAATCCCCTACTCACCATCTACCTGTTCTTCAGATCACTTCCCTTGACTCCCCAAGTTCTGTCAAATATGACCCACACCTTACACTCGGTCTGTGCAGCAGGCTGAGAACTCAATTCAGATCGAAGCTCAGAGTAACCATGGCAAGGTGCTAGTCACTTTCTGCCTTAGTAAAGTGCAGATATAGCTGGGCCTGGTGTCAAAGGCCTGTAATCCCAGCAGGCAGGAGGCAGGGACAGAGCAGTCAGAAGTCTAAGACCAGCCTGGGCCTGGTCAAGGCCACCCTAAGTAACTTAGTGAGCTCCTGTCTCAAAATTAGAAGTAAAAACAGGAAGCCGCCAGGCCTGATGGCGCACGCCTTTAATCCCAGCACTTGGGAGGCAGAGGCAGGCGGATCTCTGAGTGTTCAAAGCCAGCCTGGTCTACAGAGCCAGCTCCTGGACAGCTGGGACTAAAGGGAGACACTGTCTCAAATATACCAAAAAAAAAAAAAAAAAAACAGGAAGTCAAGCATGGTGGCGCACACCTTTAATGCCAGCACTGGAGAAGCAGAGGCAGGTGGATCTCTGTGAGTTCAAGCCCAGCCTGGTCTAAATAGAGAGTTCCAGACCAGCTGGGGCTATAGGGAGACCCTGTCTCAAAAAACTAAAAGGAAGGCTGGGCATGTAGCTTGCACATGCAAGGCCCAGAGCCAGGCACCTTAAAAATGTTAAAATAACAGGGCTGGAGAGATGGCTCAGTGGTTGAGAGCACTGATTGCTCTTGCAGAGGACCCAGATTCAATTCCCAGCACCCACATGGCAGCTAAGAACCGTCTTTAAACTCCAGTTCTAGGGGAATCCAACACCCTCTTCTGACCTCCACGGCATTGCACGACACGGGTGCACCAACCTACATGCAGACAGTACACTCATACACATAAAAAAATAATAAAAATAAATAAATAAAAAGGAAAAAAAGTTAACATAAAACTGGAGCTAAAAGCTCTGAGCTCACATCAAACTATACTACCAGGCTATAGTCATAAAACAGTCTGGTACTGGCACAAAAACAGACCAGTTGACCAATGGAATAAAACTGAAGATCCAAACCTGAGCTCATACAATTTCAGCCACCTTATATTTGACAAGGGGGCCAAGAAGATACAGTGGAGGAAAGACAGCATCTTCAGTAAGTGGTGTTGGCAAAACTGGATCACCACTTGTAGAAGAATGAAATTAAACCCCTACCTCTCACCCTGTACAAAAGTCAACTCCAGATGGATCAAAGACCTCAACGTGAAACCCCAAACTCTGGAGGTGATAGAAGAGAAACTTGGCAGCAGACTACAAGACATAGGCGTAGGAAAAGACTTCCTAAATCAGACAGCAGCTGCACAAGAATTAAGGTCGACAATTGACAAATGGGACCTCATTAAACTCAAAAGCTTCTGTACATCAAAAGAAACAATCAAGGAAGTGAAGAGAAATCCCACAGAGTGGGAGGAAACCTTCACTGCAGATACATCTGACAAAGCATTGATTTCCAGAATATATAAACTACTCAAAAAACAAAGAAAAAAGAAATCAAATGAATCACCACTCAAAAGTGGAGCAAATAGCTGAATTAGAGAACTTCACAGAGGAGGAATTGAGATGGCTGAGAAACATCTTAAGAAGTGGTTCAACATCGCTAATAATTAAGGAAATGCAAATTAAAACCACTTTGAGATATCACCGTAACTCCAATAAGACTGTGGCTAGGATCAGAAAACAAATGATACCAAGTGCTGGAGAGGTTTGGGGAAAGGGAACACTCATCCATTGCTGGTGGGAATGTAAACTTGTACAGCCATTATGGAAAGCCTGTGGAGAGGCCTTAGAAGACTCAAAATGAGCTGCATTTGACCCAGTCATACCACTCCTGGGTAATACCCACAAGACCATCTTACTGCAGAGATACATGCCAGCTATGTTTATTGCAGCTCTGTTCACAATAGCAAAAAGCTGGAACCAGCCCAGGTGCCCAACTGACGATGGATAGAGAAAATGTGGTACATGTATACAATGGAGTTCTATGCTGCGGTAAAGAGGGATAATATCATGAACTTTGCAGGTAAATGGATGGACTAGAGAATATGATATTATGTTAAGTGAAGTAACACAGTCCCAGAAAAAAACGACAAATGGTGTCCCTCATATGTGGATGTTAGTGCCAATAGCCCAGATATAAATATTTCTCATGGGAGAGGGATGCATAGTAAAAGAACAACAACAGAAAGACAGCATTAGAAAACTGATGAAATGGTGAATCTGAGGGAGGCGGGAAGGGACACGGGTTTATTCGATTAATGCATATTTAATGACGGAGTTCAACAAGTATCCAGTTTTCCAGACACTGTCTACAGGTTACATGGTGTTTTTAGGACCAGGAAAAATAAATATGTGTATATTTTTTTTTTTTTTTTTAAATTTTTATTTATTTCTGTATGTGTATGAAGGTACGCCTGATGCAAGTCTGTACACCGTGTCGTGCAATGCGGCGGAGGTCGAAGAGGGTGTGTGATTCCCCTGGAACTGGAGTTCTCCTGAATTGGAGTTTCAGACGGTTTCTCGGCCACCATGTGGGTGTGGGGACGAACCTGGGTCCTCTGTAAGAGCGGTCAGCGCTCTTAACCACTAGCCATCTCTCCAGCCCTAATAATGTGTATATAAACAACATTGGGTTTACAGGCTCTGATAAAAATGGTAATGCATCAGTAAATGGAGATATAAATTGCTGTTGTCCACGTTTGTTCACATATATTTGTAAACAATAACTTTGGGATTGGCACATCCAAATGTTCTCTATAATTTCTCTGTTGTACTATCACCACTCGTAGCATTCTCTTTCACCTATAAGAGATTTTAAAAAAAAAATTAAGTTTGTTTCAAGTTAATCACATACAGTCACCCAAAACAGCATGGGTGAATTTGATGAAATCTGTGCCTTGCCTCCACCCTATAGGTATGTATAATACAACGGCCTTCTGGAGACTCATGGGTCAAAAAACAAAAAACCCAAAAAGAAAAAAGAAAATGGGAAAAAAAAAAAAAAAAAAAAAAAAAACCTTTTTGTCAAAAACCTTGCAAAAAAAAAAAAAAAAAAAAAAAAAAAAAAGGCCGGGCGTGGTGGCGCACGCCTTTAATCCTAGCACTTGGGAGGCAGAGGTAGGCGGACTTTGTGAGTTCAAGGCCACCTGGCTACAGAGTGAAGTTTCCAGGACAGCTGGGGCGACAGGGAGACTCTTTACTCAAAAAAAAAGACAAAAAAAAAAAACTAACTATGGGAAAAGATTTGTATGTTCCAACAGGTCAAAATGTCACCAACTTAATGGCTGAGAAAGAAAAAACAGCTTTGCATCGAGTAGGATGTACCAGAAAGTCCAACAGAAAGGTTGCCCATCCACCATTGAAAGGGAAGAAAAGCCTCAGATTTGCTACAACATCAAACCCCTCTGTGGATCCTACTTGTAACAACTATGATAATGAGTCCTAACAGAAACTACCTTCTAGGGCCACAAATGTTTTAATATGAAAAGACTTTCTTCCCTCCCCCTCCATAGAACAAGGAGAATAGGATGATGATGTCATTCTCCAACTGTAAATTGGGACACTCATTATAGAGGTAAACTCTTATAAAACCAGTAAAAACTGCCTTCTTTGAATGACTAATAGACATAGGAACTGTGAAAAGGATTATTCTCTATTCAGAACAAATATAAAACTAAAAGTTCCTTAAGCTATGCACTTAAGCAAAATATATTAATTAAGGAGCCTCGACATCAGCAATGGATTATTCTACTCTAATCCAGGAGATGTTTGGCCAGGGGATCCAAGCCCCCATAAAAGGTAAAGGCTCCTTGCCTCTAAACTGGGATACCTGCAAGAAGAGAGTGGAGATAAGCCCTGCGTCGAAGACCTGAGTTAACATGGAAAGATGTATTGAGACCACACATGCAAGTGTACAGATGTCTTCTGGAATACCAGAGAGTGTTACCAAAGGCCACTAAACCAATAAACATAATATATGTCTCCTTGGCGTCAAGCAAGCATCATCTCATACCTCACCTGCCTGAAATTACTGTGCACAGTGGAGCCTTATGCTGTATATCCCAAATCTAATTGTATGTAATCCCAAATCATGCTATTGGCTCTCTCCTTGGAGGATAACCCATATCTGTGCACAAGCTGCATCCATCACAGTTAGAGATGTTATAACCACAGTAAGACCCTGTCATATTTAACAGGGAAAAAAATGTAATTCATGGATTAACATATCCATCCAAACATCTGTGTCCTATCTCAAATGTAACCTACCATAACTATTAGTACTGTTTAAATACCTATAATCTAATTGCTGTGCTTTCATTAGTAGGATCTAAAGGTATTCCTGGACAAACTGTCAGCACATGAAATACAAACAGCCAGAATTGACCAGAGTCCAAGACAACAGCTCCAGAAGAAAGTAGACTTTTTGCTTCTCATCCACCTGTGCCTCCTTGTCTAAGCCTAGGGAAAAATCTGCGGATAGAGGGGGCGTGGTAAAGTAAGGGCTGTGATTGGGCGTGAATGTGTGAAACTACAGCAATATAGGCTGAACACTCATTTGATCAACTTGATTGAACATACAAGCCCCCCCCCCCTGCTCGGATGGTGGGACCAAGGGGCTGTGGTGGGTTTGGGCACAACTGCTTCAAATTGGTTTTACATGAAGGATGCTTGTACTCATTAATTATCACTTATTGCTAAAAAATGGGAAAAAAAAACTGAAGAAAGATTGCAGGACAGTTATGGCAAAATGCATGATCTGGGATAGGGGGTTGGGGGTGGGGTAAGGGAAGGGGAAATAATGCCTGAACTGAATTGGAAAAATGACGTGAAATACACAAAGCATCAATAAAAAAAAAAAAAAAAAAAAAAAAGAAAAAAGCTCTGAGCTCATAGCACTGTCACCACAGGCACTGCTCTGTGTTAGTCAATGAGCGTAAGGTGATTCCAACAGCACCTGACACTTCCCCTTATATTCCTGTGCTCTGTTCTTAACTGACAGCCCAGAAGCCATTTTATATTTCATCCCAAAAGGCTGGGGGTGTAACAACTGCACAGCACCTGCCTAGAATCCCCCAGTGAGGGACTGGAGTGTGGCTCAGTGGTAGAGCACCTGCCTAGAATCCCCCAGTGAGGGGCTGGGGTGTGGCTCAGTGGTAGAACACCTGCCTAGAATCCCCCAGTGAGGGGCTGGGGAGTGGCTCAGTGGTAGAACACCTGCCTAGAATCCCCCAGTGAGGGGCTGGAGTGTGGCTCAGTGGTAGAACACCTGCCTAGAATCCCCCAGTGAGGGGCTGGGGGTATGGCTCAGTGGTAGAACACCTGCCTAGAATCCCCCAGTGAGGGGCTGGGGTGTGGCTCAGTGGTAGAGCCCTGCCTAGAATCTCCCAGGAAGGGGCTAGGGGCTGGCTTAGTGGTCCATACTTGCACAAAACCCCAAATACAATCCCTAGCACCACAAATAATAATGAACAACTTTGGGGCTGGAGAGATGGCTCAGCAGTTGAGAGCACTGACTGCTCTTGCAGAGGATCCAGGTTCGATTCCCAGCACCCACATGGCGGCTAAGAACCTAAGTTCCAGGGGAATCTGACACCCTCTTCTGACCTCCGTGGCATTGCACAACATGGGTGCACAAACGTACATGCAGACAGTACATTCATACACATAAAAAATAAATAAAATTTTTTAAATATTTTTTTAAAAATGAACAACTTTTCTGTCAGTCATCCTGTACCTTCAGTACCCTGGCCCGGCACAGAACTATTTGTCAATCTAATAAGATGCCGTGAAACGGTGTCCTGGGCACTGGGGAGACAGTCCAGGCCATGCCTGGTTACTTTCCAGGTCTCAGCTCCAAGGCCCCGTTCTGCTGAAAGCCCTCCCTCACCCCCAGGCTAGCTCTGGAGCTGGGTCCCATTCTGTGCTCAACAAAGACTCAGCACAGAGGGACAGGCTGAAAAGGAGGATCAAGCCACTTCCCCCTGGCCTGAGCTCTGAGCTGACCTAACAGGGCTTCTCAGAGAGACAGCCCCACACCTTCATCACGAACATGGTACTGGTAAAAATGCAGGTTCCTGGGCCTAAGACCCAACCTGCAGAAATAGAACTTTAAGGGATGAGCCTGGAATCTGCCTTTCTTTAGTTTTAGGACTTTTGAGATATGAGGACATGAACCTGCTATGTGACCAAGGCCGGCCTCGAACTCCTGATCCTCCTGTTTGTACCTCCCAACTGCTGGGATTGCAGGTGTGCCCCACCATGCCAAGCTGAAACCCTCTGACTGGGCACCACAGAATATCCATCTCCTTACCCCAACCGACTCCATCACTAGGAACAGGCCTCTCCCAGCCCAGCACCCCACCTCCCACCACAGGGAGTCCAGTGATAACAATACCCTGGTAACCATTTCCACACTCCCAGGGCCACACTGAGCCAAACGCTCTAGCGGGCAACTCTGAGAAGCCCAGAGGACGTAAACAAAGGCTCTATGTGGATATTACAGAGAAGAATAAAACCAGGTGACAGTCGGGCAGTCAGCAGGGCCTGTGGAGATGCTACCTGAATAGAAGCCTGCAGCAAGAAGCCACGGGCATCTGGAGAGGCCAATTCAGATGGAAGAGGAGACAGCAGCGTGGGAGTGTGGAGCTGCTGTGTCCAAAGCACAGCAAGACCAGCAAGTAAGGCAGCCAGAGCGAGGCAGGGCTGCGGGGAGGGAGGAGAGAGAAGGAGCCCCAGAGTGCCAGGAGATCCTGAGCTGGGTGGGGCTTCTGAAGAGTAGGGGATCCACAAAAGGGTTCGAACACAGGAGCAATATGATGCGACTTTTTATATGCAAAAGGGTCTCACGTAGCCCTGGCTGGCCTTGAACTCCTGATCCTCTCTCTATCTCCCAGGTTCTGCACTACCACGCATGGTTTATCGGAGGCTGGGGATTAAACAGAGGCTTCCTGCATGCTAGGTGAGCACTCTGTCAACTCAACTACATCCCTAGGCATCTTTATCATTTTTTTATTATTTTATTTTATTGGCAAGGGCTCACTATGTATCCCTAGCTAGCCTGGAACTCAATTTGTAGACCAGGCTAGCCCCAAACTCACACAGACCCCCCTCCCTCTCTGCCTCCTGAGTGCTGGGATTAAAGGCATGTACCACCACACTCAGTTCTCTCCTTTGTTTTTTTGAGATGGTGTTACCATGTTGCCCAGGCTGGCCTTGAACTCAAAATCCTATCTCAGCCTCCAGTCTGTCTCCAGAATGCTAGGATTACAGATATGGACCATTACCCCTGGTCCTGGATGAGATTTGCTTTCCAGACTAAGGAGTGAGGGACAAGTTCTGGAAGGAAACACCTGCCAGACTGTGTTTGGAGGCTGAACAGGGAAACCACAGGTTTGGGAACAACTTTGAGTCTGCACAACAACAGCAGGACTCCAAGCCTTTGGATATATGACACTACTGGGTAAACAGAAGGGGCATGGCTTACACAAATTATTCCACTAAAGATGAAACAGGCATAAAGGGATTAAACAACTCACTCAAAGTCACTGCAACTTCAGTAGTAAGACCAAAGGGCAGGGGCAGGATTCAAACTTGGACAGCCAGATACTAAGGCCCTATTCTGCTGGCCTCAAACTCTCATCCTCCTGACTCATTTGCCCCAGGGCTGGGGTTACAAATGTGCAGCCCTGAAGGGTTTGTTAGGATGTTTAAGAGTTCATTCTGGGGGGCTGGAGAGATGGCTCAGCAGTTAAGAGTGTCAACTGCTCTTGCAAAGGACCTGGGTTCAATTCCCAGCACCCACATGGCGGCTAGGAACCGTCTTAACTCCAGTTCCAGGAGAATCCGATGCCCCCTTCTGACCTCCTTGTATGACATGGATGTGCCAACCTACATGCAGACAGTACATTCATACACATAATAAATTTTTTTTAAAAAGTTCATTCTGGAAGGCCAGCGACATGGCTCACTCAGCAGGTAAAAAGGTGCTTGCTTGCCGGGCGTGGTGGCGCAAGCCTTTAATCCTAGCACTTGGGAGGCAAAGGCAGGCAGATCTTTGTGAGTTCAAGGCCAGCCTGGTCTACAGAGTGAGTTCCAGGACAGCTGGGGCTACAGGGAGACCCTGTCTCAAAAAGACAAAAAAAAAAAAAAAAATGTGCTTGCTGGTGCAAACCTGGAGACCTGAGTTCAAGTCCTGGAACCCACGTGAAGGTGGAAGGAGAAAACCAACTCCACAAAGTTGTCTTCTGACCTCCACACACACAGTGGTATGTGTCTGTCTGTCTGTCTGCCTCTCTCTCTCTCTCTCTCACACACACACACACACACACACATGATAGCTAGATAGCTACATACATACATACATGCATACATACATACATACATACATACTTCGGCTAGGCACACACTTTTAATACCAGCACTCAGGAGGCAGAGGCAAGAGACTCTCTGTAAGTTGGAGGCCAGTGTAGCCTACATAGACAGTTCCAGGCCAGCCAGGGCTGCACAGTGAGATCCTGTCTCAAAAACAACTTGAGTCATCCAGGGGCTGGCACGCAATAGTGGTAGAACTCTTGCCTAGCACGCACAAGGCTCTGGGTTCGATCTGCAGCACCACAAAAAAGGAATCAAACGTGAATTCTTGTAAAATAACTTATTCAGAGCCAGGCGTGGTGGCACACGCCTTTAATCCTAGCACTTGGGAGGAAGAGGCAGTCAGATCTTTGTGAGTTCAAAGCCAGCCTGGTCTTCAGAGTGAGTTCCAGGACAGCTGGGGCTACAGGGAGACCCTGTCTCGAAAAGACCAAAAAATAAATAAATAAATAAATAAATAAATAAATAAATAAATAATAACTTATTCAGTACCTGCACAAAGTAAACGCTACATATATGCCCTGAGTTCCCCGGTCTTCAGCGCACATCCTCAACCCTGTCCTGCCCTGCCCTGCCCTGCCCTGCGCTCTCTTCAATCTCGCATCTTCATTCACCCAAACCAAGTTCAGATCTCCTGGTATCACGGGGACCCCGGATTTTACATACCGCGTTATAATAACGCTCCACCTTAAAGCCTCGCATGAAGTCACAAGGCCGTATTCTGCAAAGGATCGCTATGTTCTACCCGGTGTCTCGCGTATGACAACTTTGCTCATAAAAGACCCTGTGAAAATCACCCAGCTTATCCAAAGCCTCGGCCCCCCCAGCCCTGTTTCCAGTGCCCACCCGTGTTTGTGGGGCCCAAGTACCGGGGACCCTCACTCCCCCGGACCTCCACGGCCCAGCGGATCATCCGCGCCCTCGCTCCCGCCGCTCCCACCGCCGCTCACCAGCTCCGCGGATTTGTCTCCTCTAGAGCAGTTCAACTGCCGAAGCTCCAGCCCCGCCCTAGATCCGGCCCTCTCACTTCTGATTGGCCCAGACTGGTCGGCAGCCATGTTTCTATAAGCCAAAAAGGACGCCCGTCACTCTATCCCGCCCCCCGCAGAAGGGCCCGCCTTCCAAAGCTTGGAATTGGTCCGTTTGGAAGAGACCTCGCTAGCGTCTGACCCCTCTCCAATGGATATTGACTAGGAGTGCTGTCAATCATAGAAAAGGGCGACTCCCTCGTAAACAGGCAGCGGGAGGATCCCGGAAGTAGCCTCCTCACACCGCCCACCACGCAACCTGTGTGGCAGGATAGCCGCGCCCACCGAGAAGTAAGGGGATGGCTAGAGTCTGGCACATGCGCAGTCCTGAGCCCGTGTGCAGAAGCAGCAGGACTGTTCTCAACTGTAAAGGTTAGTGGAGCTTTCCCAGCGATCAGTGCGTACCAAGTTTGGGCTTGGCTTTGTTAGTGTTTTTGGACTTTTTTTTTTGAGACAGGGTCCCCCTGTATCCCCAGCTGGCCTGGAACTCACTATGTAGACCAGGCTGGCCTTGAACTCACAAATATAGGCTTGCCTCTCTGCCAGAGTGCTAGGATTAAAGGAGTGTGCCACCTGGCGTACATTGACCTTTTTTTATTTTATTTATTTATTTATTTATTTTTTTTTTTTTTTTTTTTTTTTTTTCTATA
>VZQC01015123.1:1693315-1707802 GCA_009823505.1 Rhizomys pruinosus
ACAGAGATCCACTTGCCTCTGCCTCCTGAGTGGTGGGATTAAAGGCGTGTGCCACCATGCCTGGCACAACTTCTTTTTTTATGTATTATTTTGTTTTATGTGTATGAGTGCATTTCTTGCATGTTAGATAGGTGCACCAGTGGACCTCAGAAGAGGCATCTGAGCTGCTGGAACTGGAGTTACAGACAGGTTTTCACTGCCATGTGCTGGGATTTGAACTCAGGTCCTCTACAAGAGCAGCCAATGCTCTTAACTGCTGAGCCATTTCCCCAGCCCTTACATTCTTTCTTTTTTTTTTTTTTTTTTTTGCTATTTGAGACAGGGTTTCCCTCCACTTTAGTCCCAGCTGGCCTGGAGCTCTCTCTGTAGACCAGGCTGGCCTTGAACTCACAGAGATCCCCTGCCTCTGTCTCCCGAGTGCTGAGATTAAAGGCATGCTCCACCACGTTGGGCACTAAAGACGGTTCTTAGCCACCATGTGGGTGCTGGGACTCAAACTGGGTCCTCTGCAAGAGCAGTCAGTGCTCTTAATCGCTGAGCCATCTCTCCAGCCCTCCCTTAGGTTCTTTTTAAATAATATATTTTATTTTTAATTTATGTCTATGAGTGCATTACCTGCATGTATGTAAGTGCACCTGTGTCATGTAATGCCTACCGGGAGGTCAAGAAAGGGTGTTGGATCCTCTGGATCTGGAGTTACGGATGGTTGTTAGTTGCCATGTGGATGCTGGGAAGGGAACCTGGGTCCTCTGCAAGAGCAGCCAGTGCTCT
Organism: Rhizomys pruinosus; assembly: GCA_009823505.1. NCBI lineage: Eukaryota > Metazoa > Chordata > Mammalia > Rodentia > Spalacidae > Rhizomys > Rhizomys pruinosus. Next base: position 1,694,087 of record VZQC01015123.1, read on the forward strand.
GAGCCACTGAACCATCTCTGCAGCTGCAGAACTTAGGTTCTTATGCATGGCAAATACTTTAGCAACTGAGCCAGTCTCCCAGCTCCTTGGGCAAGGGGAGGGCTTGTAGCACAGGATATTGTGAAATAAATATACAGTTCCCAAAAAGACAAGTACTTCAGAGATGTATCAGGAAGTAGAGTAATAAAAACATTATTCTATTGTTGGAATTTACCCATGCTTATGGTAATTATCAAGTCTTTTAAGACTGTAATTTGTTGATATTATCTTCCTGTCAGGCCATTCCCAGTGCTGGGATTACAGGCCCTGGGGTTTTTGTACTCCTTGAGGAAGCCACCCTATCCTGCATGTGGAATCCGTTCTCTCCTTCCACCATGTATATGGATTCCAAGGATCAAACTCAGGTGGATCAGGCTTGGTAGCAAGCCCCCTTACCCCCTGAGCCAGCCATCTCACCAATTGCTCAGCCTTCTTCAAGACTCATTAGGTCAAAGTAGAGGTCTGTACACAAGCTGTGTGGTCAGATAGTGGCTCTACCTCTTTTGTTTCCGCACTAAATGGAGATCACAATAAGGCTTATTTTGCTAGCTTCTATTAGCTTTAAAAGGTCAATGTTGGAGCTGGAGAGATGACCTAGCTAGCGGTTAAGAGCACCGACTGCTCTTGCAGAGGACCCGGGTTCGATTCCTAGCACCCACATGGCGGCTAAAGAACCGTCTTTAACTCCAGTTCCCAGGGAAATCCGACACCCCCTTCTGACCTCCGCGGCATTGCACTAATACGGGTGCACAGACCAACCTACATGCAGACAGTCCCATAAAAAAATAATAAATTAAAAAAAAAAAATAGCTGGGCGTGGTGGCGCATGCCTTTAATCCCAGCACATTGGGAGGCAGAGTGGATCTTTGTGAGTTCAAGGCCAGCCTGGTCAAGCCAGAGTGAGTTCCAGGCCAGCTGGGGATACAGGGAGAACCTGTCAAAGATCGAAGACAACAGCGCCAGAGAAGGTAGACTGTTGGTTTCACTCTCATCCATCTGTGCTCCTTTTCTAAGCCGAGGGAACAAGCTGGATCTGCGGAGAGGGGGTGTGATAGATGTAAGGGCTGCAATTTCGGGGAGTGAAGATGGTGTCCGATCTCATCGCGACCACACAACGTGTAGCAAGCCCCCTTACCCCCTGAGCCAGCCATCTCACCAATTGCTCAGCCTTCTTCAAGACTCATTGGGTCAAAGTAGAGGTCTGTACACAAGCTGTGTGGTCAGATAGTGGCTCTACCTCTTTTGTTTCCGCACTAAATGGAGATCACAATAAGCCTTATTTTGCTAGCTTCATTAGCTTTAAAAGGTCAATGTTGAAGCTGGAGGGAGAGATGACCAGCTAGCGGTTAAGATGCACCGACTGCTCTTGCAGAGGACCCGGTTTGATTCCCAAGCACCCACATGGCGGCTAAAGAACCGTCTTTTAACCCCAGTGTCCCAGGGGAATCCGACACCCCTCTTCTGCTCTGACCTCGCGGGCATGGCACTGCAAACGGGTGCACAACCAACCTACATCAGACAGTCCCAAAAAAAATAAAAAAATAATAAATTAAAAAAAAAAAATAGCTGGGCGTGGTGGCGCTGCCTTTAATCCAGCACTTGCGGGGCATTGGAGGCGAGTGAATTTTGGAGTTCAAGGCCAGCCTGGTCGAAGAGTGAGTTCCAGGCCAGCTGGGGATACAGGGAGAACCTGTCTCCGAAAAGAAACTGGGGTGTGGCTCAGTGGTAGAGCACCTGCCTAGAATCCCCCAGTGAGGGGCTGGAGTGTGGCTCAGTGGTAGAGCACCTGCCTAGAATCCGCCAGTGAGGGGCTGGGGTGTGGCTCAGTGGTAGAGCACCTGACTAGTGTCCCCCAGTGAGGGGCAGGGCCGTGGCTTGGTGGTAGAGCCCCTGCCTAGAATCCCCCAGTGAGGGGCTGGGGTGTGGCTCAGTGGTAGAGCACCTGACTAGAATCCCCCAGTGAGGGACTGGGGTATGGCTCAGTGCTAGAACACCTGCCTAGAATCCTCCAGTGAGAGGCTGGGGTGTGGCTCAGTGGTAGAACCCCTGTCTAGAATCCCCCAGTAAGGGGCTGGGGTGTGGCTTAGTGGTAGAGCACCTGCCTAGAATCCCCCAGTGAGGGGCTGGGGGTTGGGCTCAGTGGTAGAACACCAGCCTAGAATCCCCCAGTGAGGGACTTAGAGTGGTAGAGCCCTGGCCTAGTGGATGGGGTTGTGGCTCACCACTACCACACTTGCTTAGTGTTCACAAGACCCTAGATCCAGTCCCTAATATAAAAAAGAAAGAAACTTTTGCTCTCCTTTTTTTAAGTTTACTTTTATTTTAGGTGTATGATTGTTTTGCCTGCATGTATATAAATATACCCACGCCTGCAATGTTCATGAAGGCCAGAAGACAGAGTCAGATCTCCTATAACTGGAATTGTAGACAGTTGTTAGCCAACATGTGGATGCTGGGAACCAAACCCGGGCCCACTGGAAGAGCAGCCACGGCTCTTACGGAGCCATCTCTCCAGCTCTCAAAAGAAAACCTTTGCAATTGTATGATAGCACAAGCTCTTCTGGGCATATTTCTTTTTCTACAGAATGGGAATAATAATAACCTACCCATAAGGCCATGGTTAAATCTTAAGTAAGAAAATGCAAAATTCTTAGAACAGTATTCATACCCCTTGATAGAAATCTTTTCAACAACCCTGTTTGATTGGACTATTCGTCCCCAAGTTTATTGAAAGGAAAGGAAATCCATTGCCTTAATTAGTTCACATTCATTTGCAAGGTGGGACGGTTAGAATCTGGCTGAAGGTCTATTTGGACTTGTGTGTGTGTGTGTGTGTGTGTGTGTGTGTGTGTGTGTGTGTGTGTGTGTCTTTCTGAGACAGGGTCTTCTGGGTTGGACTTTATTTTTATTATCATTACATTTGTGTGTGTGTGTGTGTGTGTGTGTGTGTGTGTGCTTGTGGTGGAGATCAGAGGACAATGTAAGGGAATAAATTCTCTTCTTCCACAACATCTGTCTCAGGGATAAAAGTTGGGTTGTTGTCTCTGGGCATGGTGGCACACGCCTTTAATCCCAGCACTCTGGAGGCAGAGGCAGGCGGATCTCTGTGTGTTCAAGGCCAGTCTGGTCTACAGAGTGAGCTCCAGACCAGCTGGAACTAAAGGGAGACCCTGTCTCAAAAAAAAACAAAAACCTCTTGGGTTGTCATACTTCATTGTAATGGCCTCTGTCTGCTGAGCCATCTCCCCAGCCCTTGACTGGACTTTTTACCACAGAATCACAGTGGTTCTTCAAGGGAGCATAGTGTGTGAATGGCAACATTTTCTAAATTAATAAGGTAAAACTCAGAGAGGGTAGGATATGCCCAAGTCACATGACCCCCTGAGTGTCCATCCAGGTTCACGCCCACCTGTGTTCCAACAAACCCCTACACATAGCACTGTAGAGGCAGGAGGAGAGGGGGGAGCTGCCCTCCTCCAACCTGGTCTGGGTTTCTGGTGACCTTGATCCTGGCCTCTGTCCAGCCTAGGCTAACCATCCCCCCTGGAAGCACTGGGGTAGCACGGATGAAGGAAGAGGGTTCAGCCCCCTCCACCTGCCTCTGATTGGGGCCCTGCAATCCCCCAGGATTTGGTGCTTGGAAAGCTGACGTTAGGTTGCTATGGTGATGGGTTTGGGGTGGTTGCCATGACAGCAGAACTAGCCTTGGTTTAAAAATATCTAGGAGGAGGTTTGTGTTTGTGTGTGAGTGTGAGTGCGTGACCATGCTGTTGTGTGTGCGTCCAAATGGGAGTGTTTGGGAGGGCGAGGTGGGGCTGGGGCTGCAGGCGTGACCAGGGTGGCGGGGGCCATACGAAGTACACACCAATCCATATGTGTTATGTGCTTTTCACTGAGTGGTCCTTGAGGCCCAGTCATTGTGCGTGCCAGACTTTCTGAGTCCTCTAAGTGCACAGGATACCCTTTTATGTTGAGCCATGATCAGGCTGTTTATCAGTCCAGACAGCTCATGTCACTGACATGTATGTGTTATGTAAGAAAGGTTATGCGTTTCTCACGGCTTTGATCATGTACAAGTAACTGCTCTGGGCATGTGGAACAGAATTGTGAACCTGAATATGCCTACATTGGACATACTTGGATATTTGATGACACTGCTTTGATACTAAATACACGTCTGTGTGCACGTGTATGTGTGTGCACGTGTGTACACAAGGATCTCAGTGGTCCTCTCCCGTGAGTTTTCCTGAATCAGTGTGAAACTGTGCTGAGCTAGTGAATGTACAGCAGGCCCCAGGTGACTCTGCGTGTATGCTAGCGAGAACGTCATACGAGCTCCGTGGATGCTGGGAGAGGTCACCTGTGTAGTGTAAGTCTACGAGACTCTGAGGTCCTAAGGTGTGCATCTGAGTCCAACCTCAGTATCTCCCTGCATCCCTCTCGCCTCTTCTCTGTCTCCATGGCAACCAGCTCCTCGGCTCCCTCCAGGAAGATAGAGGGGGAGGATCCAGACTGCAGTGGACCACAACCCTCTCCCATCCCCCTTGGCTCAAGGGACAATGGGGGAGGGGACAGATGGGCGTCCACCCCATCCACCCCAGGCCATCTGCTCTCTCCACTGTCCTGGGGTCCTGAAAGCACAGTAAGGGAGGGGCAGGTGGGGTGGAGCAGATCCTAGTGCCACGACCCCCCCCCCAGCCGCCACCATTACCCCTCCCCAGCCCCCTAGGAGGCTAATCTTGCCACTGGCCAAGCTAGGAAAGAAGGGATCCCTGGAGACCAGGAATCCAGGGAGCAGACAACCCATGTAAGAGAGAGAACACAGAAGCTTGCCAATGACCCACTCCACGGAAGTGTCTGTCACCGATGCCTTCAGGTTCTGACTGTGTTCTGTCCAAATCCCAGTTTCTCCATCTAGCCATGGGTCCTTGGACAAGCGTTCCCGAGGCCTCCACTCTGTCAAATGTAACCCCAAATCTTCTAATTGATGCCCTGAACCATAATACTTACACTATAAAGGGCTGAGACTGGGTCCCCTGCAGTGACCCAGGGTCTGGGACAGTGTCCAGCACTCAGTACTACAGTTGAGTCCTGTGACAGCTGCTACTCGTTTAAACTTTATTTCAGATCTGTGAGCCCCTACAGCAAGCTTATCTCCACTCTTCCCGGGACACATGGACAGATCTAAAGAGGAATTTCCTTGTGACAGAGTTCCGTGACATTGAATGGATCTCTCTCCCCCCATCCGGCCCCCCCCGTAGCTCCAGCTGGCCTTGAACTCAGAGATCCACCTGCCTCTGCCTTCAAGCGCACCGCCACCACTAGCCCCTCTGGGATTAAATGTGAAGTGTTCACTTAGAACAAGTCTTCGACCTAGTAAGTGCCCAAGAAATGCTCAACAGAGGTGAAAGGTTAGGCTGAGAGTAGTGGTTCACACCTTTAATTCCAGCAAAGGCAGGCAGATCTCTGTTTCAGGCCAGCCTGATCTACACAGCAAATTCCAGGCCACCCAGGCCTACAAAGTGAGAGCCTGTCTCAAAACAAAACCAAACGACAATCCAACCAACAAAACAACTTTTTTTTTTAAAGGAAAAAAGATAACCAGGGGTAGTGGGAATATCCCTGTAATCCCAGCTCTTGGGAAGTGGAAGCAGGCGCTTTAAGAGTTCAAGGCCAGCCTGGACTACATTGGACCACACACACACACACACACACACACACACACCACCCACCCTTCCACAAATAAAAGGGTGAAGGGTGAGGTGGAGAGGCGGAGAGGAGCCCCACATTCTTATTAAAACCCTGCAGGGGGGAGGCAGGTCTCCTGCTCCAAACCATGCAGGGCGTGGCCAACCCGGAGGACCGTGGTCCAGGCTTCAAGGGTGAACCAATGGGGGCGCCGAGGGGCGTGGCCCTGACCGGTATGGGCGTGGCCTGGCATGGGTGGGCGGGGCCTGGACTCTGTGGGAGCCTCCGCTGGAGAAGATGCTCGGGCCAGAAGCCACCAGCACCGCCAGCCCTGAATCCGCTGCCGCCTGCGCCCGCCGCCCCCCGGGCCCCCACTAGCGGCCGCCTCCGCTTCCTACCACCGGCCCCCCGCCCTCAGCAGGGCCTTGGGAGGGGGGCTCGGCCCTCCGCTCCGCCGGGGAGCCCCCACGGAAAGGGGAGAGCAAGGTCCCGTCCCCTCCGCACCCCGGGGGCTCAGCCAAGTGCCCGGCTCCGGGGATCTTTGAGACAGGAGGACCCCACCCCTCAGTTCTCCAGCCCCCTCCCAGACNTTTATATGTGTGGGCAGGAGGGGCACACAGACTACAGACAACTTGTAGAGGTCAGTCTGTCCTTTCCGTCCAGCATGTGGGTCCCAGGGCCCCAGCTCAGGTCATCACGCTTGGTGCCTTTACCCACTGAGCCCCTTCTTGTCAAGGAAAGGGGAAAAAAGCAGAAGGGAGGGGAGGGCAGGAGAGGAAAGGGAGACAAGAGGGGGCGGTGAGATGGCTCAGCAGGTGAAGGGGCTGGGCCAACCCGGGAACCCAGATGGTGTGAGAGGACAGACTGGCAAGGTGTCCTCTGACCTCATGTAAACACACACACACACACACACACACACACACACACACAAGTAACTATAAATTAAAAAAAAAAATTTTAAGGACACACTCAAGTAATTAATAGTTTGTAGTAATTCCGGATGATCATGAAAACTAAAGAAACTCAGAGACATTAAGTTGAGCACCACAGGAGACAGCAGAAAGAAATTTAGCTTTGATTTTGTGCTTTGGAGATGGAAACCACAGCCTTGCTTATTCTAGGCAGGGGTTCTCCCACTGAGCCACACCCCCAGCCCCTCACTGGGGGGTTCTAGGCAGGTGCTCTGCCACTGAGTCACACCCCAGCCTCTAACTGGGGGATTCTAGGCAGGTGCTCTACCACTGAGCCACACACACAGGCCTTTTGTTCTTTTCATTTTGTTTTTGAGTCAGGGTTTCTGTAAGTTTCCCAGGCTGGCCTTTCACTTGAAACCCTCTGTTTCCAGGCCCCAAGTAGCTGGAGTTACATGAATGTAGAGCCAGTGTCCATCTTAACACAGTTCTTTCATATTTTCACACCTGTGTTTTAGGACTACATGGGAGAGTAGGTTGCTTGGGGTTGATGGAAGGAAACTGAACAGGTGCTTCCTCTCTGAAAAACAATCTAGCAATGCTTTTAGAAATTAAATATCCTGGGCACAGTGGTGTACACCTTGAATTCCAGCACTTGGAAGATAGCTGCAAGTAGAACTCTGTCAGTTTAAGGCCAACCTGGTCTCCACAATAAGTTCCAGGCTAGCCAGGACTACACAGTGAGACTATGTCAGAAAAAATAAAATAATAAAAAATAAATAAATAAATAAATAAATAAGGTACTGTTATTTGAAAAACCCAATCTGGAACTAAAGAAATTAAAGCCCAGAGAGGTTAAATAACTTGTCCCAGGTGATTCAACTCGTGAGCAGTGTTGTGGGGACTTGAATCCAGGAAGTCTGCAGAGCCTAGAAGACAAAAACCATCTTTAGCTGAACATAAGCCTAGCAGCGTGGAGAACGCTCCAGTGACCCAGACAGGACGGTACTGAGGGCTGGCTCAGCACACACACAACGGGACCAAGATAGCACATGGGTCTTAATGGAGTAGAAGACTAGAAAAGTAAGATCATGCGTACTCCATAGTGAGGCCTCTGGGAGTGCTGAGGCAGGAAGGGGATTGCTAACATTAAACTCACTCAGGCCAGCAAAACGGCTTAGATGCAAAAGGGGGTTGCTGCCAAGCCTGACAACCTGAGTTTGACCCCTGGAATCCACAAGGTGGAAAGAGAAGAATGAGCTCTCGAAAGCTATCACCAAAGATGACAACCCAGACTGAACACAAGGCTAAGGAATCATAGTTTTGATCCATTAAGACAGGGTAATCCTAGGGAAAGAAGAGAGGAGCTGGAATCAATGAAGCTGTCCCCCCCAAAGTCTGGCAGGGTCGAATCACAGCTCTGGACTGGTCTGGTATACTGAAGACCCCACATCAATCTTTACTATCTGCAAGAGAAAAAAAAATGGAGGGAGACAGCTGAGGGCTTGGCTCAGTGGTAGAGCACCTGCCTAGAATCCCCCAGTGAGGGGCTGGGGTGTGGCTCAGTGGTAGAGCACCTGCCTAGAACCCCCCAGTGAGGGGCTGGGAGTGTGGCTCAATGATAGAGCACCTGCCTAGAATCCCCCAGTGAGGGGCTGGGGTGTGGCTCAGTGGTAGAGCTCCTGCCTAGGAACCCCCCCCCAGTGAGGGGCTGGGGTGTGGCTCAGTGGTAGAGCACCTACCTGGAATCCCCCAGTGAGGGGCTGGGGTGTGGCTCAGTGGTAGAGCACCTGCCTAGAATCCCCCAGTGAGGGGCTGGGGTGTGGCTCAGTGGTAGAGCACCTGCCTAGAACCCCCCCAGTGAGGGGCTGGGAGTGTGGCTCAGTGGTAGAGCAACTGCCTAGAATCCCCCAGTGAGGGGCTGGGAGTGTGGCTCAGTGGTAGAGCAACTGCCTAGAATCCCCCACTGAGGGCCTGGGAGTGTGGCTCAGTGGTAGAGCGTTTATGAAGCCCTGGGTTGAATCCCTAGCTGAAACCAGGCATCCTGGTTATGACACCTATATTCCAGCATTTGGAGGTGGAAATAAAGGGTCATAAGTTCAGGATCATCCTCAGCTACATGCTAAATTCAAGACCAGCCTGGACTACATGAGATGCTGTTTCAAATAAACAAAAAAGCTCAGTCCTGCTTGCGATATAACCTTCTTGTTCCATAGTTTCCCCTAAGCTCTATGTAAAGATGAATAGAAAATTCTTTCCTCCACAAACCCACCCAGGGCAATAAGTGGAGCCATTTTAAGGCACCAAAGTGTTGCTTGCACTCTGCCTTCAACAAGGTTCACAATAGCCGGGACAGGGGAGTAGAGAAGCTCTCCATGTGCAGATGGACTGAAATGAAAATGCACAAGAAGTTAGCCAGGTAGAGCGGTAGAAGCCTGAGGTCACAGCATTGAGAGGTGGAGGGGGGATCATCTAGATTTCAGGGTCCTGTTGCTATGTAGCAATTTCAAGGTCGGCACAGCCCCCCAAAACAAAGGAACAGAAAGGTGAAGGCAAGGTCTGGAGAGATGGCTCAGAGGTTAAGAACACCAGCTGCTCTTGCAGAGAACCCTAGTTCAGTTCCCAACACCCACATTGCAGCTAACAACTATTTGTAACTCCAGTTTCAGGGGAATCCAACACCTTCTTCTGGCTTCTGTAGGTATTACACTCTGCAGGCAAAACACTCATACATATAAAATAAAAATAAACAGGCTGGAGAGATGGCTCAGCAGTTAAGAGCTCTGGCTGCTCTTGCAGGCTTGATTCTCAGCACCTACATGGTGGCTAACAACCATCCTTAACTCCAGTTCCAGGAAAATCTGATGCCCTCTTCTGACCTCCATGGGCATTGCTTGACACAGGTGCATTTCCATGCAGACAATACACTCATACACATAAAAATAATTTTTTTTGTCTTTTTGAGACAGGGTCTCCCTGTAGGCCCAGCTGGCCTGGACCTCACTATGTAGACCAGGCTCAAAATAATTAAATATTTTAAGCCTGCGTGGTAGCACATGCCTTTAATCCCAGCACTAGAGAGGCAGAGGCAGGTGGATCTCTGTGAGTTCAAGGCCAGCCTGGTCTATATACTGAGTTCCAGGCCAGCTGGGGCTACAGGGAGACCCTGTCTTAAAAAGAACCAAATTTATGTGCATGGCCATGTTTATTTCAGCTCTCTTCACAATAGCAAGGAGCTGGAACCAACCCAAATGCCCCTCAACTGATGAGTTAATAGAGAAAATGTGGTACATCTACAAAATAGAGTTCTATGCAGCAGTAAAGAAAGATGACATCGCTGGACATGGTGGTGCACGCCTTTAATCCTAGCACTTGGGAGGCAGAGGCAGGTGGATCTTTGTGAGTTCAAGGCCAGCCTGGTCTACAGAGTGAGTTCCAGGACAGCTGGGGCTACAGGGAGACCCTGTCTTGAAAAGACAAAAAAAAAAAAGAAAGAAAGAAAGAAAGAAAGAGGAGAGAGAGAGGAGAGAGAGAGAGAGAGAGAGCAGAGAGAAAGACTAGGAATAAGAAAGCAAGGAAAAACAAGAAAAAAGAAAAGAAACAATAAACGAACGAAAGAAAAAGAATAGGACATCATGAGCTTTTGCAAGAAAATGGCTGGAGCTAGAGAACATCATCGTGAGTTGGACAGTAACACAGTCCGCCAGAAAAACAAAGCGATGGGTAAATCCTTCATCTGTGGATGCCTATGCCAGTTTACACTAGTTTGTAAGTATTTCTTGTGCAACGGCCCCCGTGAGCCCTTTGTCCAGCAAGTGGGAGTGATGTATACTGGAAACAACAACAACAACAACAACACGAAGGAATGCGAATCAAATAACTGACCTGAAACGTGAATTCCGACATGGAGAATATGGAGAGACTAGAGAAAGATGATGAAAAGCAATGTTTGGCAGAATGCATGAGCTCTGGTAGGGTGGGGACACGTGCTATTTGAATAATGATATATAAATATATATATATATATATATACTATAAGATTAATTACGGTCAAAAAGAAAAACCTAAGGCAAAGCTGGGGCTAGAGAGATGGTGTAGTGGCTTCAATGACACTGGGTTGCTCTTGAGGGGACTGGGTTTTGTCCTCCATCACTCACGTGGCAGCTAATCACTATGCAGAACTCCAGGGTATTCTATGTCCTCTTCTGGTCTCCTGGCCTGAGCATTACACAGCATGGATGCACTTACATACATGCAGGGAAATATGCATAAAATAAAAAAGAAATTGAAAAAAAAAAAAAACAACCAAATAAAATAAGATAAAAACAAAGCAATTTTTTTTAAACATGAGTGTGGCCAATGTCTGGAAAAAGTATGTGAGAGAGGAAACAGGCAGCTGAGGTAGGAAGCTCTTGAGACTGCCCCGGCGACCTTCATGAGGATCTCTTGGATGCTGAGGGAGGCAAGATTTGCAACGTTAAGACCTAGCAGAAAGCACTTCCTGATGGTTTGGCTGTGGGTGTGAGGAAAGCAGGGTGCCTGGGGCAACCACGAGGTTTCTGGCCTGAGCAACGGGCAGAGTTTGGAATTTATCCCAGAGGCAGTAAGAGTCCCAGGAAGGTGTTAAGCCTGGGGTGGGGGTAGGGCTCAGTCAGATGCCAAAAAAGACCAAGGTGGCAGCCAGCCCCGGGAACACAGGCCTGAGAGATGAGACAAAAGAAGGATTCTGGTCCTGCCCGGGCCTCCAATTCCCTGTGGGCTCCCGGGCGACATAAAAGCCTCTGCTGAAGTCTGTTCATCACAGCGCTTAGGAGGTAGAGCCAGGAAGATCAGAAGTCCAAAGTCAGCCTTGGCCTCCTAGCAAGTTCCGGGCTACATGAGACCCTCTGTCAAAAAGTGTAAGCCCTCTCTCTGGACCCTAATTTTCCCACTTTAGAAAGAAATCATTAGGAATAAAAGACCCATGGAATGGGGGTGTGGCTTAATGGTAGATGTGCCATTAAAAAAAGAGGGCCGGGCACGGTGGCGCACGCCTTTAGTCCCATCACTAGGGAGGCAGAGGCAGGAGGATCTCTGTGAGTTCAAGGCCAGCCTGGTTTACAGAGTGAGTTCCAGGACAGCTGGGGACTGCAGGGAGATCTTTCAAAAAGCAGAGAGAGAGAGAGAGAGAGAGACTGGAAAGACACCTCCAGGGTAAGAGCACTACCTGCCCTTGCTGAAGACTGCTGCAGTTTGGTTCCCAGCAGCTACATGGTAGCTAAAACCACCTGTAACTCCAGATCCAGAAGATCTCATGCCCTCTTCTGGCCTCTTCAGGCATTGCACACCATTGGTGCACTTACATACAGGCCGGCAAAATACTCAAACACATAAAAAGATGAGACACAGAAACAGCTCAGTGAGGTTAGATGACACACCCATAATTCAGAAATGCCAAGACTCACAGAAGAGAGGAGCCTAGGTCCAACTCCTGCACATGCTTCTTACTCTTTATGACTCAGGGTTTCCCATCAACATGGCCAGGAGCTCATTCACGCCCCCAGCTTCACTGCTCCTCTCCACACAACGCTCTGGGATAGAGGCTGTTGGATAACACCATGTCTGCTGCCCGAAGAACAAATCCACCTGGAAAGAAGCAGTCTTCTATGTGGAGATCTTTTTTACTTCAATATTTCAGAGGTAGAAGTACGACTTTAATTCAGCAACAGGAAAGGTATGGGTATAAAAGGGAAAGAGGCCGGGCGTGGTGGTGCACGCCTTTAATCCCAGCACTCAGGAGGCAGAGGCAGGCAGATCTCTGTGAGTTCAAGGCCATCCTGGTCTACAGAGCAAGCTCTAGGCCAGCTGGGACTAAAGGGAGACCCTGTCTCAAAAATACAAAATAATAATAATAATATAAATAAAAGGAAAAAAAAACATTAAATGACTGTTAAAAAAGAGAAAAGAGCTGGGTGTGGTGGTGCACACCTTTAATCCTAGCACTTGGGAGGCAGAGGCAGGCGGATCTTTGTAAGTTCAAGGCCAGCCTGGTCTACAGAGTGAGTTCCAGGACAGCTGGGGCTACAGGGAGATCCTGTCTCAAAAAGACCAAAAAATAAATAAATAAATAAATAAATAAATAAATAAATAAATAAATAAAATAAAAATAAAAAAGAGAAAAGAAAAGAAAGAAAGCTTTTGAAAAAGAAGGCCAGGAAGATATTTCTGTCTGCTAAGGGCTTTCTGGGCATGGGATGTACAACAACCAGGTGTCGTGGAGCACATTTGTCTTTCTGAGACTGGGAGATGCCATGGGTGGGTCCCTGGAGCTTACTGACCAGCCAAAGAGAGACTCTGTCTCAAAACAACAACAGGGTGGGGGCTGGAGAGATGGCCTAGCGGTTAAGAGTGCCAACCGCTCTTACAGAGGACCTGGGTTCGATCCCCAGCACCCACATGGCGGCCGAGAACCGTCTCTAACTCCAATTCCACCGTCTCTATCTCCAATTCCACCGTCTCTAACTCCAATTCCAGGAAAACTCCAGTTCCAGGGGAATCCGACACCCTCTTCTGACCTCCGCGGCATTGCACGACACGGGTGCACAAACCTGCATGCAGACAGTACATTCATACACATACAGAAATAAACAAAAATTTTAAAAATATTTAAAAAAAACAGGGTGGATAACAGATGAGGAACAACTTCAAAGTTGACCTCTGGGTGCCACACACACGAACACATGGAATTATTAAATGAATTTTGGTTTTGGATTAGGACAGAATTTCCAACAACGTCTGAAATGGCCCTCAACATAGTTCCATCGCTGTATTTTGTTTTGTTTTCAGACAGGCTCTCGTGTAGCTCAGGCTGGCCTCCAACTCACTTTGTAGCACAGGCTGGCTGTGCTGGGATGACAGGCAGGTGCTGTCCTACCCAGAGATTTCTGCTGTTTTGTTCTACAAATTTACATAAAACAGCGTGCTCAGCTTTGATGGTTATAAAATCAAAGTATCGATCAACTCTGAAAAGCATTGAAGATGCTGTGTGTTCTGCAGCATCAGATATTCAGCTGGATTGAATTCTTTTTTTTTTTTTTTT
>VZQC01015123.1:1708767-1733762 GCA_009823505.1 Rhizomys pruinosus
AAAAAAAAAAAAAGAATAAATAAAATAAAAAAATAAAGTCTAAAAAAAAAAATAAACAAGGCCATCTACTTCATTAGTGTGAAAATGAGCTTTCAGGGCTGGAGAGATGGTTCAGTGGTTAAGAGCGCTGACTGCTCTTGCAGAGGATCCAGGTTCAATTCCCAGCTCCCACATGGCAGCTAAGAACCATCTTTAACTCCAGTTCCGGGGAAATCCAACACCCTCTTCTGACTTCTGCAGCATTGCATGACACGGGTGCACCAACCTACATGCAGACAGTACACTCATACACATAAATTATAAATAAAAATTTTTTAAATGAGCTTTCATTCTCTCTCTCTCTCTCTCTCTCTCTCTCTCTCTCTCTCTCTCTCTGGTCTTTTTGAGACAGGCTCTCCCTGTAGTCCCAGCTGGGCTGGAACTCACTATGTAGAGCAGGCTGGCCTTGAACTCACAGAGATCCACCTGCTTCTTCCTCCTGAGTGCTGGGATTAAAGGTGTGTGCCACCATGCCTGGCTGTGTGTTGTTTTTTGAGACAGAGTCTCATGCTGCCGAGGCTGCCCAGAAAACCTTATGTAGTTGCCGACAGCTCACACACACCTAACTCAGTCTGGAGATTCTTGGATTTCTTCCAATATTGATCCTCTTAGGAAGATTTTTACAAGACCTTGGCTATACAGCTGGGTAAAATATATATAAAGTCAAAGATTTACTGATAATAAAACATATGCTTTGGGGCAGGCAGATCTCTGTGAGTTCAAAGCCAACCTGGTCTACATAGTGAGTTCCAGCCTAGCTGGGGCTACAGAGAGACCCTGTCTCAAAAACACCAAACACACACATATGTATACACACACACATGCATACACATATAGGTACACTCAAATACATGTGCACACGTATACACATATATGCACTCAAACACATTCACATACACATATATACACACTCATACATACCCACACCCACATACATGTATACACATGTAGGTACACTCACATATACACATACACAAATATACATACACACATGGACACACATATACACACACAAATACCCACACCCACATACATATCCACAGTCACACATGTATATACACATTCACACATGCACACAAACTCACACATATAACACATATACACAGATATACACACTCACAAACACACATAACACATATACATATACACATACACACACAAACCCACACACATGCTTGTACTCACACATTACAAACATACACACATACACCCAAACATACATAACATAAATGCATACACACACTTCTGGGGAAGTGTGGCTCATGGAATTTTTATTTCAGTTTTATGTGTTTTACATTATGACAGAAATGATTTCCTTTTAAAATTTATTTATCCGTGTGTGTGTGTGTGTTTGTGTGTGTGTGTGTGTGTGGCTTCTTGCGTGCCATGGATGGTGAGTGGAGATCAGAGGGCAACTTGCAGAAGTTGTTTCTCTCCTTCTACCCCGTGGGTCCTGGAGATCAGACTCAGCTCCGCACCATGTCCTGCCTTTTTGTAATCCCGCGGACTGAGTGGATAGATGATATTCGCAGCAGCTCAGATTTAGCTCTGCTTTGCCTGCTTGGGCTGTGAATCCTTGCCACACCGTCAGCACTGTTATGATTCCCATTTGACAGAAGGTGACAGACTAAGAGAGTCCCCTGCTGGAAGGAGGTCACCAGGCTGGGAAGGAGAAGGAGAGGGCGGGGCCAGCCTCTCTCCAGAGCCTGCGCACAGAACTGCAGCCCACTTTCCCCGCCCCCAGGCAGGTCCGGCCCCTCCGGATCTGCTCCCCACCTACACCGAGAGCTTTGGGTGCCAGTCAGTCCTCAGAAGCCCTTGAGATGCTTTACACATCCTGGTATCGGTTTAACC
Source organism: Rhizomys pruinosus (assembly GCA_009823505.1). Lineage (NCBI taxonomy): Eukaryota > Metazoa > Chordata > Mammalia > Rodentia > Spalacidae > Rhizomys > Rhizomys pruinosus. Next base: position 1,710,661 of record VZQC01015123.1, read on the forward strand.
CCCATTTTGCAGGCCAGAAAACTGAGACCTCTCATCCCAAAACACAAAAGTTGGACAGGCTCTTGAAGAATGCTATCACCTCCTCCAAACTTCCCTCAATACACAGGTAGATGAGAGAATGTCTCCTTGGCTTCCTGGGTTCAAAACCCATCCTTCAAAAGCCAGCTTGAAGGGGGTCTGGTGGTGTCTATAATCTCAGGTACCCAGGAGACTGAGCCTGGAGGATCAAGAGCTCAAGGCCAATCTGGACCATTTAATAAGATTTTGTTTCAAAATTAAAAATAAAGCAAGGACTGGGACTGTCTTCAGCCATATTGCTTAGAAACCCCCAGTGAGGGACTAAAGGGCATGGCTCAGTGGTAGAGCACCAGCCTAGAATCCCCCATTGAGGGTCTGGGGAGTGGCTCAGTGGTAGAGCACCAGCCTAGAATCCCCCAGTGAGGGGCTGGAGTGTGGCTCAGTGGTAGAGCACCTGCCTAGAATCCCCCAGTGAGGGGCTGGAGTGTGGCTCAGTGGTAGAGCACCTGCCTAGAATCCGCCAGTGAGGGGCTGGGGTGTGGCTCAGTGGTAGAGCACCTGACTAGTGTCCCCCAGTGAGGGGCAGGGCCGTGGCTTGGTGGTAGAGCCCCTGCCTAGAATCCCCCAGTGAGGGGCTGGGGTGTGGCTCAGTGGTAGAGCACCTGACTAGAATCCCCCAGTGAGGGACTGGGGTATGGCTCAGTGCTAGAACACCTGCCTAGAATCCTCCAGTGAGAGGCTGGGGTGTGGCTCAGTGGTAGAACCCCTGTCTAGAATCCCCCAGTAAGGGGCTGGGGTGTGGCTTAGTGGTAGAGCACCTGCCTAGAATCCCCCAGTGAGGGGCTGGGGGTTGGGCTCAGTGGTAGAACACCAGCCTAGAATCCCCCAGTGAGGGACTTAGAGTGGTAGAGCCCTGGCCTAGTGGATGGGGTTGTGGCTCACCACTACCACACTTGCTTAGTGTTCACAAGACCCTAGATCCAGTCCCTAATATAAAAAAGAAAGAAACTTTTGCTCTCCTTTTTTTAAGTTTACTTTTATTTTAGGTGTATGATTGTTTTGCCTGCATGTATATAAATATACCCACGCCTGCAATGTTCATGAAGGCCAGAAGACAGCGTCAGATCTCCTATAACTGGAATTGTAGACAGTTGTTAGCCAACATGTGGATGCTGGGAACCAAACCCGGGCCCACTGGAAGAGCAGCCACGGCTCTTACGGAGCCATCTCTCCAGCTCTCAAAAGAAAACCTTTGCAATTGTATGATAGCACAAGCTCTTCTGGGCATATTTCTTTTTCTACAGAATGGGAATAATAATAACCTACCCATAAGGCCATGGTTAAATCTTAAGTAAGAAAATGCAAAATTCTTAGAACAGTATTCATACCCCTTGATAGAAATCTTTTCAACAACCCTGTTTGATTGGACTATTCGTCCCCAAGTTTATTGAAAGGAAAGGAAATCCATTGCCTTAATTAGTTCACATTCATTTGCAAGGTGGGACGGTTAGAATCTGGCTGAAGGTCTATTTGGACTTGTGTGTTTGTGTGTGTGTGTGTGTGTGTGTGTGTGTGTGTGTGTGTGTGTCTTTCTGAGACAGGGTCTTCTGGGTTGGACTTTATTTTTATTATCATTACATTTGTGTGTGTGTGTGTGTGTGTGTGTGTGTGTGTGCTTGTGGTGGAGATCAGAGGACAATGTAAGGGAATAAATTCTCTTCTTCCACAACATCTGTCTCAGGGATAAAAGTTGGGTTGTTGTCTCTGGGCATGGTGGCACATGCCTTTAATCCCAGCACTCTGGAGGCAGAGGCAGGCGGATCTCTGTGTGTTCAAGGCCAGTCTGGTCTACAGAGTGAGCTCCAGACCAGCTGGAACTAAAGGGAGACCCTGTCTCAAAAAAAAACAAAAACCTCTTGGGTTGTCATACTTCATTGTAATGGCCTCTGTCTGCTGAGCCATCTCCCCAGCCCTTGACTGGACTTTTTACCACAGAATCACAGTGGTTCTTCAAGGGAGCATAGTGTGTGAATGGCAACATTTTCTAAATTAATAAGGTAAAACTCAGAGAGGGTAGGATATGCCCAAGTCACATGACCCCCTGAGTGTCCATCCAGGTTCACGCCCACCTGTGTTCCAACAAACCCCTACACATAGCACTGTAGAGGCAGGAGGAGAGGGGGGAGCTGCCCTCCTCCAACCTGGTCTGGGTCTCTGGTGACCTTGATCCTGGCCTCTGTCCAGCCTAGGCTAACCATCCCCCCTGGAAGCACTGGGGTAGCACGGATGAAGGAAGAGGGTTCAGCCCCCTCCACCTGCCTCTGATTGGGGCCCTGCAATCCCCCAGGATTTGGTGCTTGGAAAGCTGACGTTAGGTTGCTATGGTGATGGGTTTGGGGTGGTTGCCATGACAGCAGAACTAGCCTTGGTTTAAAAATATCTAGGAGGAGGTTTGTGTTTGTGTGTGAGTGTGAGTGCGTGACCATGCTGTTGTGTGTGCGTCCAAATGGGAGTGTTTGGGAGGGCGAGGTGGGGCTGGGGCTGCAGGCGTGACCAGGGTGGCGGGGGCCATACGAAGTACACACCAATCCATATGTGTTATGTGCTTTTCACTGAGTGGTCCTTGAGGCCCAGTCATTGTGCGTGCCAGACTTTCTGAGTCCTCTAAGTGCACAGGATACCCTTTTATGTTGAGCCATGATCAGGCTGTTTATCAGTCCAGACAGCTCATGTCACTGACATGTATGTGTTATGTAAGAAAGGTTATGCGTTTCTCACGGCTTTGATCATGTACAAGTAACTGCTCTGGGCATGTGGAACAGAATTGTGAACCTGAATATGCCTACATTGGACATACTTGGATATTTGATGACACTGCTTTGATACTAAATACACGTCTGTGTGCACGTGTATGTGTGTGCACGTGTGTACACAAGGATCTCAGTGGTCCTCTCCCGTGAGTTTTCCTGAATCAGTGTGAAACTGTGCTGAGCTAGTGAATGTACAGCAGGCCCCAGGTGACTCTGCGTGTATGCTAGCGAGAACGTCATACGAGCTCCGTGGATGCTGGGAGAGGTCACCTGTGTAGTGTAAGTCTACGAGACTCTGAGGTCCTAAGGTGTGCATCTGAGTCCAACCTCAGTATCTCCCTGCATCCCTCTCGCCTCTTCTCTGTCTCCATGGCAACCAGCTCCTCGGCTCCCTCCAGGAAGATAGAGGGGGAGGATCCAGACTGCAGTGGACCACAACCCTCTCCCATCCCCCTTGGCTCAAGGGACAATGGGGGAGGGGACAGATGGGCGTCCACCCCATCCACCCCAGGCCATCTGCTCTCTCCACTGTCCTGGGGTCCTGAAAGCACAGTAAGGGAGGGGCAGGTGGGGTGGAGCAGATCCTAGTGCCACGACCCCCCCCCCAGCCGCCACCATTACCCCTCCCCAGCCCCCTAGGAGGCTAATCTTGCCACTGGCCAAGCTAGGAAAGAAGGGATCCCTGGAGACCAGGAATCCAGGGAGCAGACAACCCATGTAAGAGAGAGAACACAGAAGCTTGCCAATGACCCACTCCACGGAAGTGTCTGTCACCGATGCCTTCAGGTTCTGACTGTGTTCTGTCCAAATCCCAGTTTCTCCATCTAGCCATGGGTCCTTGGACAAGCGTTCCCGAGGCCTCCACTCTGTCAAATGTAACCCCAAATCTTCTAATTGATGCCCTGAACCATAATACTTACACTATAAAGGGCTGAGACTGGGTCCCCTGCAGTGACCCAGGGTCTGGGACAGTGTCCAGCACTCAGTACTACAGTTGAGTCCTGTGACAGCTGCTACTCGTTTAAACTTTATTTCAGATCTGTGAGCCCCTACAGCAAGCTTATCTCCACTCTTCCCGGGACACATGGACAGATCTAAAGAGGAATTTCCTTGTGACAGAGTTCCGTGACATTGAATGGATCTCTCTCCCCCCATCCGGCCCCCCCGTAGCTCCAGCTGGCCTTGAACTCAGAGATCCACCTGCCTCTGCCTTCAAGCGCACCGCCACCACTAGCCCCTCTGGGATTAAATGTGAAGTGTTCACTTAGAACAAGTCTTCGACCTAGTAAGTGCCCAAGAAATGCTCAACAGAGGTGAAAGGTTAGGCTGAGAGTAGTGGTTCACACCTTTAATTCCAGCAAAGGCAGGCAGATCTCTGTTTCAGGCCAGCCTGATCTACACAGCAAATTCCAGGCCACCCAGGCCTACAAAGTGAGAGCCTGTCTCAAAACAAAACCAAACGACAATCCAACCAACAAAACAACTTTTTTTTTTAAAGGAAAAAAGATAACCAGGGGTAGTGGGAATATCCCTGTAATCCCAGCTCTTGGGAAGTGGAAGCAGGCGCTTTAAGAGTTCAAGGCCAGCCTGGACTACATTGGACCACACACACACACACACACACACACACACACACACACCACCCACCCTTCCACAAATAAAAGGGTGAAGGGTGAGGTGGAGAGGCGGAGAGGAGCCCCACATTCTTATTAAAACCCTGCAGGGGGGAGGCAGGTCTCCTGCTCCAAACCATGCAGGGCGTGGTCAACCCGGAGGACCGTGGTCCAGGCTTCAAGGGTGAACCAATGGGGGCGCCGAGGGGCGTGGCCCTGACCGGTATGGGCGTGGCCTGGCATGGGTGGGCGGGGCCTGGACTCTGTGGGAGCCTCCGCTGGAGAAGATGCTCGGGCCAGAAGCCACCAGCACCGCCAGCCCTGAATCCGCTGCCGCCTGCGCCCGCCGCCCCCCGGGCCCCCACTAGCGGCCGCCTCCGCTTCCTACCACCGGCCCCCCGCCCTCAGCAGGGCCTTGGGAGGGGGGCTCGGCCCTCCGCTCCGCCGGGGAGCCCCCACGGAAAGGGGAGAGCAAGGTCCCGTCCCCTCCGCACCCCGGGGGCTCAGCCAAGTGCCCGGCTCCGGGGATCTTTGAGACAGGAGGACCCCACCCCTCAGTTCTCCAGCCCCCTCCCAGACCCCCCGCCCCCATCCATCCTGCTCCCATCCGTCCTCCCGGCTCGGTCAGGGCTCCCCCCACCCCACCCCCAGCCCCTCCCCGCGCCTCCCCTCCCCCCCCTCGCCGCCCCCTCCCCTCCCCCTCCCCCTCCCCCGCCCCCCCCACCATGAGGATGATGGCCGCCGGCGCGGTGCACGGCCTCTTCACGGCCTCCGCGGCCCCGCAGCCGCCGCCGCCCCCGCCGCCGCCGCCGCCGCAGCCCCAGCCTCCCCAGCAGCCGTCGCCGCCGCCACAGCAGCCGCCGCCGCCGCCGCCGCAGCCGCCGCAGCAGCAGCAGCCGCCGCCCCAGGCCCCCCCAATGGAGCCCGAGGCCCCGGATTCCCGCAAGAGGCCCCTCGAGACGCCCCCCGAGGTGGTCTGCACCAAGCGCAGCAACACGGGAGGTGAGCGAGGCCGGCGGGACCCGCGCGGGCGCGGGGAGCGGCGCGCGCGGAGGGGGATCGCCTTTCTCCATCCTCCCCCCCCCCTCGGCCGGCAGGTGCAAGCGCTCCGGAGAGGGGAGGGGCGCCCCTCCGCGAGGAGCCGGGCACCGGGACGGACCCCTTTCTCTCGTCGCCAGGACCCTGGGGGCTGAGAGCTTTGTCTGCGCCGAGAGGGGCTGGGGGGAGGGGGTGGCAAGTGTCCTTGTGGTGTGGGGGGGCGCGAAGGGTGAGGGGCGTGGGTCCCTTCTGGACCAGCGTGTCCTTGAAGGGTGTGCGGTGTGACCCTTTGGGGCAGGGGTGTTCCCCAGGCTTGTGTGTCCCGGTGGGGGGAGGGGAGAAGTAGAGAGACAGGCCTGTGGACTGCAGCCTCTCAGCCTCCTTCCCTGGGGATGTCCTGAGCCAGGGTCCCTGAGAGAAGCGGGTGTGGACAGTGCGCGGGATTGCGCGTGGGGACAGGCTGGGTGGGTGTGTTGGGCGACAAGAAAAAGAGTGGGTGTGTAAAACTGGGAGGGGGGATGGGAGGCCAGGACAGGTGTATGTGTGTATCCGTAGTGGGCCTTGTAAGGCCTGGTTATGTGACATTTAGGAACCGTGGATATAACAGGGTGTGAGTGTATAGTAAAAGACTGGGTTGATCTGGAGGGGTTGGGCTCCATGTTGGAGACCCTCCATGGTGGGTGTGTGACAAGGGAAGGTGTATGCTTGTCACTTTCAAAGGGGATGTGTCAGTGTGACACATGAGAGAGGTGCGTGGGGGAGGCCAAAGGGGCAGGCTCTAGATGGGAGCTGGGAGAATGTGTGGATGGGGAAGAGTTCCCTGTGTGTGGGATACAGGCGTGTACAGGGTGGAGAGCGAGCAGGAGACGCCGATTATGGGGATGTAACAAGGAAAAGGGTGTGGGTGTGCCACATGGAGGTGTGCAACGGTGACATCAGAGGGGGTGTGTAACGAGGGGGGGTGGGAGTATTGTGAGTGAAACTCATGAAGGTGTAACCACAAGAAATGAGAAAGATGGAGCCCCGTCCCAAGTGACGGGGGGACATGTGCGTAGGACACCGTGGTCAGGGGAGATGTGTGATACCCAAACGTGTGTGGATGGATAGCTAGAGGAGGTGTGTGTGTGTGTGTGTGTGTGTGTGTGTGTGTGTGTGTGTGGAATAGCTGGGTGTGTCACCAGAGATGTAGGGAGGATGCAGGCTGTGACAGCAGAGGCCATGTGTGTAAGCGTGAAGTGGCTCAGTGTTAGACACCTCAGAGATGTGTAGGCTACACATGAGGGACCATTTCTGTCCGTGACCCCAGAGAAGCCAAGCTAAGCTGGGAACTCTAGATGTCCCGTTGATGTTGGTGGACGTAGGGGACGGACAGGGCTGGGGGTGGGTGAGCTCTAGTTCCATGGGAAGAGGGAAACCCCAGAATAGACAAGCTCCTCCATGCTCGCAGTGGCCCAGATCCTGTCTTTCTTTGGCCTTGAGCAGAGAGAATATATACCCTGCTTCCATCCTGGCTCAGAGGGGATCAGGTGCCGGCTTCCCACCACCTCCTCCCCTAGATATACACCCACCACCCCCATCCCATCCAGGCTCCCTCACCTCCAGCCAGGTGGGACAGGATTCAAAGTCCCCTGGATGCCTGTGAAGGGTGTTCAGCAGAAATTGGAGGAAAGGGAAGTTGGGGGAGGGGTGGGAGAGAATTTCCTGTCCGTCTTCCTGTACCCCCACCCTCTAGCACACACATGAAAAAGTCCACGGCCCATTTCCTTTCTTGCTTCCTGCCCTGCCATGGCCGGTCCTGGCAAGGATTGGGGACCCAGAAGGTCCCTGAACCCAGCCTGGCTGATGTCTCCCCTCCTCAGGGTGGGGGAGGAGGGTCCCACCCTTGAGTTGAAGGGACCGAGATTGTCCTAGATTTGGCCAGGCAGCACATCACAGCAAGTGGCTGCTGATAACTGTTCTTCCCTCGCTCGCGGCACTTACTATCCGAAAGGCTCCATGACATAGGTGAACTCACAGTAACAACCTCTTGGAGAGGTACTTTGAGGTGTGTTGTTTTCTGACGAGGGAAACTGAGGCTCAGTGATGTGAAAAGTCTTGTTCAAGGTCACAGGGACTCCTACATATGATTTACAGAACTTCTCAGATCCTGGACTGATTGGTTCTGGGTCCCAGAGAATTAACCACTGGGCAATCCTGCTTGCAGTGGCTGGACTATATGAGGTCTTTAGGGACCACCCCCATTTCCCACCTCCAGGGTATGCTTATGGAAACAAACCAGAACATTCGAAGGGGAGGTCCTTTATTAATAGATACTCTAGGGCACACAGGGCAAGTGTCTGTGACTCTGCTCCCAAAGTGATGGTGCCGGCCAGTGATGAACCATGGTAGATGTGGGATGCTTGGTCATTGTCTCTTCTGCTCTTCTATGTCTGTGGCTTTCAAATGTAGACATGACCATAAACACAGCGATAATGTCATAGTGGCAAGCAATATTATTGTTTAATGTCTGCCATGCCATTCTGCATCATTCTTCTAACACTCTATGATGTAATAATACTAGTAAATTATAATAATGGTGAACATTTATGGTGCCAGGAAGTATTCTAGAAACTGCTAGACATGGATCATTTAATCCTTACAATTCCGTTACCCATCTTTCCATGGAAACAGTGAAGCGAAGAGAGGTTAAATAACTTATCCGAGGTCACTCAGCTAAGAGGAGACAGAGCTGTGATTTGAACTCAGAGGCTGGCTGTACTGTGTGGCTGGATTCTATGGTGATGGCTCCCTAGGAAGTAAAGGAGGCACTAAGGTCTGGAGGACTCCAGTGGACACAGAGGGAAATCCATCTTAGGGAGTTATTGGGAGAAAGAAAAAGCCTGTGGGCAATTCTAGCTACTGACAAGGATGAGACAGGATAAGTGAAGTTCAAGGCCAGCCAGGGTAGCTGAGCCAGATCCTGCCTCAAAATAAATTTAAAAAACAACAACGTGGGCTGGAGAGATGGCCTAGCGGTTAAGAGCACCGACTGCTCTTACAGAGGACCCGGGTTCGATCCCCAGCACCCATATGGCGGCTGAGAACCGTCTGAAGCTCCAATTCCAGGAGAACTCCAGCTCCAGGGGAATCCGAGACCCTCTTCTGACCTCCGCGGCGTTGCACGACACGGGTGCACAAACTTGCATGCAGACAGTACATTCATACACATACAGAAATAAATAAAATTGGGCTGGAGAGATAGCCTAGCGGTTAAGAGCACCGACGCTCTTGCAGAGGACCCGGGTTCGATCCCTCATGATCCACTTGGCGGCTGAGAACCGTCCTGTAACTCCAATTCCCAGGAGATACTCCCGTTCCAGGGAATCCAACGCCCTCTTCTACCTTCCGCTGGCCAACTTAGGCACGACACGGGTGCAACATGACCTCTGCATGCAAACAACTATCTTCTAAATACATTCAAAATAAAAATAATAAAAAATAAAAATTTAAAAAAAAAATAAATAATAAATTAAAATAAGGAAAAAAATTTTTTTTAAAAAAAACAACAACGTGCCGTAATCCTCTAGCCAACTTGGCAAGTCAGAGAGTGGATCTTTGTGAGTTCAAGGCCAGCCTGGTCTAACAGAGATGAGTTCCAGGACAGCATGGGCTACAGGGAGACCCTGTCTCAAAAGACGAAAGCAAAAAGAGAAAAAAAAAAAAAAAAACAGGGGGTGTGGTGGACACAACTCAGAAGGAGAAGGCAAGGCAGGTGGATCTCTTTATTGAGGCCAGCCTGAGGCAACTAGTAGTGAGACTTCATGTCTCAAAACAAAACAGAGATAACACAAAACAAAAATAGGAGACTGGAGATGTAACATCAGCTGTAGAGCTGATGGAGTAATTTGCTAGAATCCCTTAGTGATCTGGCTGACGAGCAATGGCATCAGTTGCGCTCCATAGGCCCCTGCTAGATTATCCCCCAGTGAGGGGCATGGGGTGTGGCTCAGGTAGTAGAGCCTGCCTAGAGAATCCCCCCACGTGAGGGGCTGGGAGTTGGCTCAGTGGTAGATCCTCTAGCCTAAAATCCCCCAGTGAGGGGCTGGGGTGTGGGCTCGAGTGCGTAGAGCACCTGCCTAGAAGCCCCGAGTGAGGGGCTGGGGTGTGCTCCAGTGGTCAGCACCTGCCTAGAATCCCCAAGGGAGAGCTGGGATGTGGCTCAGCTGTAGACCGCCTGCCTAGAACCCCCGTGAGGGGGCTTGGGGTGGCGGCTCGTGGTAGAGCACTGCCCAGTATTGTGCAAAGCCCTGGGTTCTATCCCCAGCACTGACAGGAGTGCGGTTTAGGAGAATCCCTTAAGAGACAAAAAAAAAAAAAAGTGGCTCCAGCCGGGGTGGGGCCAGCCTATAATCCTAGCACTTGGGAGGCAGAGGCAGGTGGATCTTTGTGAGTTCAAGGCCAACCTGGTCTTCAGAGCAAGTTCCAAGACAATTGGGGCTTCAGGGAGACCCTGTCTCGAAAAAAGACAAAAAAAAAAAAAAAGTGGCCCCTAGAGATGGTAAAAGCATTTGGTCCCCAAGCCTGGGAATCTGGGTTTGATCCCTGCAGCCCACCTAAAAGTGGAAGGAGAGAACCAACTCCATAAAGTTGTCCTGTGACCTCCTCACGTGCTCCATGCCATACATACCACCCCTCCCACGTTATGCACATGCACAATAATAATAATAATAATAACTAAAACAAAGAGTGTAAAAAAATAAAACAAAGAGTGTTTCCATAATCTTAACTGTATCTCTACCTCTACAGTCCCCCCAAATGCAGTAAAACCCCCCACCATCTACAGACACACATACGTATATCTCAGATCCTATGGGGCTCACAGCACCCAGAACTTACTCCCAGCATCCCTTATACCTACCACTAAAACAATGTCACCAGCACAAGAGCCCTGAAAGGGAACCTTGGAAGGTTCAAAGGTTATTGCTGTCACGTGTTTGGTGTGGGATCCTCAAGGAACTGATGTCAGCACTCTGAGCCGCAGACTCTCTGTTCCTCTAAGTAGTTGAGGTGGTATTCATTGATACTTCATGTTTGAGTTTTGTTGTTGTTGTTGTTGTGAGACGGGGTCTCCCTTTATCCCCAGTTGGCCTGGAACTCACTGTCTAGATCAGGCTGGCCTTGAACTCACAGAGTTCACCTGCCTTTGCCTCCTGAGGGCTGGGATTATAGCTGTGCACCGCAACACCTGTATTTTTTTTTTTTTTTTTTTTTTTTGGTATTTTTGAGACAGGGTCTCCTGTTAGTCTGCTGGCTTGGAGCTTGCTCTGTAGACCAGGCTGGCCTTGAACTCACAAAGATCTGCCTGTCTCTGCCTCCCCAGTGCTGAGATTAAAGGCATGCGCCACCATGCCTGGCAACACCTGTCTTATGTGTGAGACTTTGCCACAGTGGTTCATGTCCATAATATCATCTGGTATCTGTGTGGGTTCTGGAGATCCAAATGTTGGTCCTCTTGCTTGTAAGTGCTTTAATCTTGGAGAAATCTCCCTATCCCATCATTACCCCCAATTGTCCAACCAAGAATCTAGAAGAAAAATTCAGAGAACCACCTGCCTCTGCTTCCCTGATACTGGTTCAGATTAAAAGTATATGCTACTATGGACTGAGCGTGGTGGTGCACACCTTTAATCCTAGCACTTGGGAGGCAGAGGCAGGCTGATCTTTTGTGAGTTCAAGGCCAGCCTGGTGTACAGAGTGAGTTCCAGGACAGCTGGGACTACAGGGAGACCCTGTCTCGAAAAAGCCAAAAAAAAAAAAAAAAGTATATGCTACCAAGCCTTGCTCAAAGAATGATTCTTTTTTAAAGGTTTATTTTTATTGCATACACTTAATTTTTTTAATCTTTTATTTATTTTTGTATGTGTATGAATGTACTGTCTGCATGTAGGTGTGTGCACCCGTGTCGTGCAATGCTGTGGAGGTTAGAAGAGGGTGTCGGATTCCCCTGGAACTGGAGTCAAAGATGGTTCTCAGCTGCCATGTGCATGCTGGGGATCAAACCCGGGTCCTCTGCAAGAGTGGTCGGCGCTCTTAACCGCTAGGCCATCTCTCCAGCCTGCATACACATAATTAACACATGTGAGTACAGTTGCCTGTGGTGGCCAGAAGATGGTGTCAGATACCCTGGAGCTGGAGTTACAGGTGGTTGTGAGCTGCCCAATGTGGGTGCTGGGAACTAATCTTGGATCCTCTGCAAGAGCAGTACATGTTCTTTTAACTGCTGAACCATCTCTCCAGTCTCCCCAAATAATCCTTTTTTGCCGTTTGCTGTAGCCCCAGCTGGCCTGGAACTCCCTGTGCACACCAGGCTGGTCTGGAACTCACAAAGATCTGCCTGCCTCTCCCACCCAAGCACTGGGACTAAAGACGTGTGCCACCACACCCAGCAAAATAATCCTTTTTTGTAACTTAAGAGAAAGTTGCATTAAGGAAGGGGTTCTGCCCTCGCTTTTCTGTTTGTTTATAATTTTATTACATTTATTCATTTGTGTGTATGTGTTTAGGCACATGTGTGCCACGACATGTGTGCGGGTCAGAAGACAATGTGCAGGAGTCAGTTCTCTCTTTCCTCCCTTTGGGTACCTAGGATGGAACTCAGGTCATCAGGCTTGGTGGCAGCCACCTAAGGGGCCTTTTTTTTTCTTTCTTCCTTCCTTCCTTCCTTCCTTCCTTCCTTCCTTCCTTCCTTCCTTCCTTCCTTTCTCTCTCTCTCTCTCTCTCTCTCTCTCTCTCTCTCTCTCTCTCTTTCTCTTTTTCTTTTGAGTGCCAGGGAATCAAACCTGAGATCACACGTGCTGGACAAGTGTTCTATGCCTGCCACATCCCCAGCCCCTCTGGTCTCTCAGTCCCTCTAACAGCAATCTCACCTTGAACTAACACAATCCGGATGGGCAGCTTTGCTATACAAACTGGTCCCCAGTCACTCAAGGAAGGACTCCACATGGCTGACACCCCACTTCTCTCCAACATACACTCACCCACCACTCCTTTGCCATCTCTTATCTTTCCCTAATGACATCCCCCACACTTCCAAAGACAATCCAAATCTCACACCCCATCCTCCTCTTCCCTTCTTAGAACACGCCCACTCTCCTATCCTCAACCCCATCAAGAACAGGTACCATAAGGACATTTGGTTCCCCCAGACATGATACAACCAAACCCACCTAAGATATATACCCCTTCACTTCTATGGGGGGGTACATGTGCCTGTATGTATGCAGGTGTGTGTACCTGTGATGTGTGCATAGAGACAGAGGAAGCCCTCTGGTGTCCTCTCTGTCTTTTTTTTTTAATTTTTATTTATTTCTGTATGTGTATGAATGTACTGTCTGCATGCAAGTTTGTGCACCCGTGTCATGCAATGCCGCGGAGGTCAGAAGAGGGTGTCGGATTCCCCTGGAACTGGAGTTCTCCTGGAACTGGAGTCTCAGACGGTTCTCGGCCGCCATGTGGGTGCTGGGGATCGAACCCGGGTCCTCTCTAAGAGCGGTCAGTGCTCTTAACCACTAGGCCATCTCTCCAGCCCCCCTCTCTGTCCTATACTGAGTCTGGATCTCTCTTTGAATATGGAGCTCATGTTTTTTGCCTAGGCTCACACCCAGCAAACCCCACTAATCCTCCTGTCTCCCACTTCCCCAACACTGGGGTTAGGGGTGTGCACCACTGTAAGACTTGTAATGTGAGAGTGAGAAGCCAAACTCGGGACCTCCCAGTTGTGCAGCAAATGCTCTTAAACACTGCCCTATCTCTCTAGTCCTAAATGTTATTTTGGGGGGTTGGGGATTTAGCACAGTGGTAGAGTGCTTATACCAAGCACAAGGCCTTGGGTTCAGTCCACAACTCTGGGGGACAGACAAAAAAAGACAAAGAAACATACAAATCAGGTGACCAATGTTTTTGGAGGCTTCAGGGTGGTGATAGTCTCAAATGTAGCCATCTGACCTAGAACTCACTATGTAGACCAGGCTGGCCTCGAATTTGGGGCAATCCTCCTGCCTCTCTTCAGTGCTGGGATTACAGGCATGTGGCACTGTGCCTGGCTGGGCTGGCCTTTTGTCATCGGTGACCCCCAGAAATCAAGCCACCTTCAGGTTTAACTCTGTGACAGCTGTCGGACTATTAGCATGAGAACAGAAATCTTAGCTAAACAAGCCTTTTTTTTGTGGTGAGGAATACTGGTTGAGTTTGGAAATGTTATCCAGGGAGGTGGGGACAAAAATGGGGTGCAAGGGGGAAGTTGGCCGGGGACTCAGCAGGGAGAAGGAGGGAGCTAGCCCAGTCTCTCCTCCAGGTAGAAATGCATGAAGTTGCAGTCCTGAGTATGACGGGTACATGAGGGTGGGCTTTCCTTGTTCTCTCACCTTCACTGAGTCCAGGAAGCTCCCCGAACCCCAAAGCAAATACTAAGAATGGGCCTGAGCTGTGCACACACTTTTACTTTCAGCACTTGGGAGGCAGAAGCAGGAGGATCTCTGTGAGTTCAAGACTAGCCTGGTCTGTATAGCACATAGCAAGTTCCAGGCCAGCTTGAGCTACAGAGAGAACCTATCTCAAAAAAAAGGGGTGGGGGGTGGGGGGTGGGGGGCTGGGTGTGTGTGCGAGTTCTACCCTCTGGTTTCTGCCGTGATACAAGAAAGAACTTCCTCAGAGGCACAGGAAGTTCAAAGGTGGCTGTTCAAACGACTTAAGAGCTGTGATGTCCAGGGTTCCAAGTTCAGCTGAGGACATGTGTCTGTCTTGGCTGTAGGAAACAGAGACCTGGCTTCTCCCCAGGAGAGGTAGAACTCCACAGTGAGACATTCCCCAAACAGGAAAGATGGGTGGAAGTTTCTGGAAAGGACCCACCTGAAATGAGAGGGCCATGGTGGGGAGTTATGGGGTTAAGATCTCCGAGTTGTACAGACAGGAGGGCTCACCACCCACCAGTAAGATAAGGGAACCTACCAAAAAAAAAAAAAAGCCGGGCGTGGTGGCGCACGCCTTTAATCCTAGCACTTGGGAGGCAGAGACAGGCGGATCTTTGTGAGTTCAAGGCCAGCCTGGTCTACAAGGTGAGTTCCAGGACAGCTGGGGCTACAGGGAGACCCTGTCTCAAAAAGACCAAAAATAAAAAATAAAAAAAATAAGGGAACCTGTGGACTAACGCTTTTTTCTTTCCCCTTTACACTTACTGTATCAGTTTACCGTATCAGAAAAAGTCATTAACAACCTAACAAACTGAAACTATTAACAGTGGTTTTAAATCCCACCCCAGCTTTTCGGTGGTTTTTCTGGGTCTTTTTTATTTTATTTCTTTTGAATGATGTGTATGCACATTCAGGTGTGCTCTGAGACCAGAGGCCTTGGCTCCCCTAGAACTGGCAGTTGTGAGTCACCCGACCTAGGTGCTCATGTCCTCTGCAGGAACAGTAGTAGCGCTCTTAAGCTCTGAACCACCTTTCTAGCCCTTGCTTGCTCGTCTTTCAATTAAATTTTTAATGTGCAAAACAGTATGTTTTGTTATGACTTAAAAATTTTTATTACATGGGGCTGGAGAGATGGCCTAGCGGTTAAGAGCGCCGACCGCTCTTACAGAGGACCGGGGCTCAATCCCCAGCACCCACATGGCTGCCGAGAACCGTCTGTAACTCCAATTCCAAGAGAACTCCAGTTCCGGGGGAATCCGACGCCCTCTTCTGACCTCCGCGGCATTGCACGACACAGGTGCACAGATCTGCATGCAGACAGTACATTCATATATATACAGAAATAAAATTAAAAAAAAAATTTATTACATTCGGGCTGGAGAGATGATGCAGCAGTTAAGAGCACTTGTTGCTCTGGAAGAAGACCTAGGTTAGGTTCCCAGCACCCACATGTCCCTAACTCTAGTTCCAGGGGGATCTGACGCCCTCTTCTGACCTCCTTGGGCATTGCATACATGAGTGCACTTAACAGGCATGCAGGCAAAACACTCATATATAAAAAATAAAATTAAGTGAAATATATTTAAATTGTATTACATTTATTTATTTGTTTGTGTGCGTGTGCATATATGTGTGGGTACACGTGCCACAGCACACATGTGGAGGCCGGAGGAGAGTGGTTCTTTCCTTCCACAAGGTGAGTCCCAGGGATCCAACTGACGTCACCAGGTATAGTTAGCAGCAAGTACCTTTCCTTGCAGAGCACCTCACTGGCCCCATTGTGACTTTTTTTTGGTCTTTGTTAGATAGGGTCTCCTGTAGCCCCAGCTGTCCCAGAACTCACTATGTACATCAAGCTGGCCTTGAATTCACAGAGATCTGCCTGCCTCTACCTCCCAAGTGCTGGGATTAAAGGTGTGCACCACCATGCCTGGATCATTATGACATTTTTATAAATAAATATATATATATGTTATATATATCATTGTCCTTTATTCATAGTCATCCTTCAATTTCAATTTTTAAAATTTATTTTTTTTATGGGTATGAGTGTACTGTCTGCATGTAGGTTGGTGCACCCGTGTCATGCAATGCCATGGAGGTCAGAGGAGGGTGTCGGATTCCCCCTGGAACTGGAGTTAAAGATGGTTCTTAGCCGCCATGTGGGTGCTGGGAATCGAACCCGGGTCCTCTGCAAGAGTAGTCAGTGCTCTTAACCACTGAGCCATCTCTCCAGCCCCCAATTTCAAAATTGTATGAGTGTTTTGTCTGCCATGATGTTAAGTGTACCACGTGCATGCAGTGCAGTGCCCAGATGTCAGAAGAGGGAATCAGATCTCCTAGAACTGGAATTACAGGCCATTGTTAGCTGCCAAACCTGGGTCCTCTGCAAGAGCAACAAGTTCTCTTAACCACTGAAGTATCTCACCAGGCCCCAGGTTTTTTGTTTGTTTGTTTGTTTGTTTGTTTGTTTGTTTGTTTGTTTGTTTTTGAGGCCAGGCCTCATGTAGGTCTGGTCTTGAGGTCTATGTAAAGTCAAGATAACCTCAACTCCTGATCCTCCAGCCTCTACATCACAAATGCTGGGATTCCAGGTGTGTACCCCAAAAGTGAATACTCCATGGACTGAGCTAAATCCCCAACCCCAATAGTTAGATAGATTTTTGCATTTGAAAAGACTTGCAGCATCTTGTTTGTTTGCTTTGGGAGTCTGGTTTGTTGTTATTGTTGTTGCTGTTATTTTCAGAAACAGGGTCTCTTATTGGTTAGTCTCAGTGCGGTACTTTGGGTAGATGAGAGTGACCTCGACCTGATTGGTCCTTCTGCTCTCAGCACAGTGGTACTGGGACTACAGGTGTGGCCCCGCCACACCCTGTTTTCAGTAATGGTCCCGTCTCCACTTTGTTTGTTTGAATATTTATTTATTATTTATTTGTTTACTCTATGTGTACTGTGCCCACATCCTCCTGCCACAACTGAGAAGTGGGCAAAGTAAGCCTGGTAAGAGTTGGCCTTCTCCTTCTGCCACATGGGTTCCAGAGATGAAATTCTGGTCGTCAGGCTTGGTGGCAAGGACCCTTGCCCTCTGAGCCCTGTCATTAGCCCATGTGTGTTTGTCCTTGCTGTTGTTGTTAGACAGAAACTCACTCTGCACCTCAAGCTGGCCTGGAACTTTCCACTGCTCAGCCTCCTGAGTGTTGAGATTTTAGGCACACACCACAAAGCCTGACTTGATTATTTTTTTTGGGGGGGCGGGTTTTTGAGACAGGGTCTCCCTTTAGTCCCAGCTAGCCTGGAGCTCTGCTCTGTAGACCAAGCTAGCCTTGAACTCACAGAGATCCACCTGCCTCTGCCTCTTAAGTGCTGGGACTGACTTGATATTTTTGAGCTATCTTATCTACAGTTAAAAATTGTTCCCTTTAAATAGATGGGCTTGTGTGTCTTTAAAAGGAATTTAAAGAAAAAGCCTTGTCTGTGACGGCTGTATCCCCAGTACCTAATGCAAGGACTGTTGTCTGTGATATTCAGGAAGAGCTTGAGAAGCGGGAAAGTGGTGGAATTCAGGGGCTTGTGGGAAGGACAGACTTCAAGACAGACCCAGAAAAAGAGAGAGAGGGCTGGCGAGATGGCTCAGAGGTAAAGACATTTCCTGCCAAGACGATGACCTGAATTCAGTCCTGATGATCCCCTTAGCAAAAGGAGGGAGCCAGCTCCCCAAAATCCTCTGACTCCACTCTCACTGACACGCACACACAGACACACACACACACACACACACACACTCATACGCTAAATGAAATATAACAATTTTTTTGTCTTTTTTTCAAGACAGGGTCTCCCTATAGCCCCAGCTGTCCTGGAACTCACTCTGTAGACCCGGCTGGCCTTGAACTCACAGAGATCCGCCTGCCTCTGCCTCCCAAGTGCTGGGATTAAAGGCATGCACCACCACACCCGGCTTAAAGACAGTTCTTAGCCGCCATGTGGGTGCTGGGAATTGAACCTGGGTCCTCTGCAAGAGCAGTCGGCACTCTTAACTGCTGAGCCATCTCTCCAGCCCAAAATATAATGATTTTTAAAATTCGTTTTATGTATATCAGTTTTATCTGTATTTGGGAACATTATATGCATGCAGTGCCCACAAAGGCCAGAAGATGGTGCCAGACCCCTTGAAACTGGAGTTAAGGATGGTTGTTAGCTACCATGTGGATGCTGGGAACTGAACCCAAGTCCTTTCCAAGAGGAACCAGTGCTCTTAACCAACCCCTGAGCCATCTCCCTAACCCAATAAAATTTTTGAAATAAAGGCTCTAGAGAGATGAGAGGCATGCTACCAGGCACAGGGTTTCCCCTGTATCATAAAGCCATCCTCAAATAAGGTATGAAAGTGCTGTCTATATTGTAGCTATTCTGGAGGCTGAGGCAGGAGGATGTGCTCAGTGTTGCTCTGGGTGACTTAGATCTTGTTTCAAGATAAAGTGAAAAAGAAGGTTGGAGTTGGGGGTGGGGGGTGGTACATGCCTTTAATCCCAGCACTGGGGAGGCTGTTCAGATTCTCTGTGAGATCAAGTTGAGCCTGGTCTACATAGTGAGTTCCAGGCCAGCTTTGAGGCTACAAGGAGACTCTAACTCAAAAGGACAAAAAATTAAAAGGCTGGAGATGTAGCTCAATGACTGACCACTTGTTCAAAATCTACCACTCTGGGATTTAAGACATGACTCTGTGGTAGAGCACCTACCTACAATCCCCCAGTGAGGGGCTGGGGGTGTGGCTCAATGGTAGATCATCTGCCTAGAATCCCCCAGTGACGGCCTGGGGTGTGGCTCAGTAGTAGAGCTCCTGCCTAGAATCCCCCAGTGAGGGGCTGGGGTGTGGCTCAGTGGGAGAGTCCCTCTCTAGCATGCAGGAGACTCAAGTTCAATCTATAGTACATTGATTCAGCAGATAAGGCACTTATTCCCAACTATGATGACCTAAGTGAAAAGACATGCACGCACGCACGTGCACTCCCACGCATGCGCGTGCACACACACACACACACACACACACACACACAGCTCTGTGTGAGTTCAGCTTGGTTTCCATAATGGGTTCTAGACCAGCTGGAAGTATTAGTAAGACCTGTCTCAAAACAATAAATAAATAAATAAATAAATAAATAAATAAATAAATAAGGCAAAAATTAAAGCATCAACTTTGTTCACATGTCCGAATAACAGTGAGCTCATGGTAGGTGGCATGTGAGCCCACACGTCGTGTTCCAGAGCAGAGTACTTACCTTCCCTTCCACCACCAAAGGAATGACTATAGCAATGTCAGTGCTACCATGCCCCAAACTTCACTGTTAGGAAACTAAGAGCCAGGGACGTGAGGCAGCTTGTCCAAAGCCACACAGCCCTTCAGTGATAAAGTTGACACTTGGTTTGGGGCTCACTGGTCCATAGGGCAGCTCGAGGAAATCCAGGAGACAGGAGACAAGGATGCAAGGGTGCTCCAGTGTCCGAGGAAGACAGACACACTCAGTGCTCAGAAGGGATGCCAAGTGAAATGCACCTGTTCTCTGGCTCGTGAGAGCCTGAGGCAGGAAGATGATGAATTTGGGGCCAGCCTGGGGCACATTTTTGTCTCAAAAGGAGAGCGGGGTGGGAGAAGAATAAAGAAAGTGACCTGAGCAGGGGCCTGGATGACGGATCCCTGAGGATTAATTACCTAATAGGCTTAATGGTCTGATTAGGCCACTTTAAGAGGATTGCATGGGCTCCGCAAAACCCCTTTATTCTTGACTACTTACTTTCTCCTGCTCAAAAGGTCCAGTGACTCTACCACACACACAGTACCATCCTAAACATATGGGGAGCCCAGAACCATCGTTCTGAAGAACCTGAGCTGAGACAGGAAGGACTCAGCACCCAGCCCACCCAGGATCATATCTCCTTGTTTTTTATAATGGTCAGGGTATATCCAGGGCCTGAAGAATGTGGCAAACACTGTGCCACTGAGCCACACCCCAGCCCCTCACTGGGGGATTCTAGGCAGGGGCTCTACCACAGAGCCACACCCCAGCCTCTCACTGGGGGATTCTAGGCAGGTGCTCTACCACTGAGCCACACCCTAGCCCCTCACTGGGGGATTCTAGGCAGGAGCTCTACCACTGAGCCACACCCCAGCCCCTCACTGGGGGATTCCAGGCAGGGGCTCTATCACTGAGCCACACCCCAGCCCATCACTGGGGGATTCTAGGCAGGTGCTCTACACTGAGCCACACCCCAGCCCCTCACTGGGGGATTCTAGGCAGGGGCTCTACACTGAGCCACACCCCAGCCCCTCACTGGGGGATTCTAGGCAGTGGCTCTACCACTGAGCCACACCCCAGCCCCTCACTGGGGGATTCTAGGCAGGTGCTCTACACTGAGCCACACCCCAGCCCCTCACTCGGGGATTCTAGGCAGGTGCTCTACCACTGAGCCACACCCCAGCCCTCACTGGGGGATTCTAGGCAAGTGCTCTGCCACTGAGCCACACTGACACCACCATCACATCATCTTATAGCCTCTCTCTCTCTCTCTCTCTCTCTCTCTCTCTCTCTCTCTCTCTCTTTGAGACAGGGTCTCCCTGTGGTCCTAGGTGGCCTAGAACTCACTGTGTAAACCAGGCTGCCCTTGAACTTACAGAGATCCACCTACCTCTGCCTCCTGAGTGCTGGGATTTACAGGCGTGCGCCACCACGCCCGGCTAGCAGTTCTCTTTTATGTGCTCTGGACGGCAGTGTTGCTCACCACTTAGGGTTTCATGTGAAATGGTTAAAAATAGACTTCCTTTGCTTTAAAGAACATGTTGAAAATCTCCGGGAACTATTTAAACCTTAGCAGCAGAATGTGCCTTCTCATCTTTGTCTTCCCGCTTTTTATTCTAAACCTACTGTGTGCTGTTACACTCTCCAAGGGACATAGGGGCTCACGCTATTGATCTGACCCATAGTGGCCCTCCATGACAAATTACTTTGAATATATGAAGCAAGGTGGCAAGGGGCAGACTGTCTTATTGTCAGAGTTCCAGGAAAGATTTTGAGAAGTGGAACTCCACCAAAAAACAAGACAGGAAGGAAAATGCCAGGTTGACAGAATATGCAAAGGCCCTGAGGTGGAAGGGAGAAAGAATTATTTGAGGACCTAAAATTATTTGGACCCCGGGTCCAAAAATGAGAAAGTGAGGGTGAAAAGTAATTAGAACCAAAGCATAGAATTTCTTCCACCAGGAAGGCTGGAGACATTCTGTCTTGGGAGCCCTTGGGGCTAGAAGGTAATAAGAGGTTAGAGATCTACCTTAAGGATGCACTAAGTAAATGGTTTACATGTGGCTGCATTACTGGGGGCATCATTCTGTAAAATAAGAACACCCAGGGGCCAGCAAAATGGTTCAGTGGGTAAAGGAGCTTGCCACCAAGGCTGATGACCTGAGTTCAATCCCTGGGACTCGTGGTGGAAGGCGAGAACTTATTAAACAGGTTGTTCTGTGGCCTTCACCAATGAGCCTAGCCTAATCAGCAAGTTCCAGGCCAGTAAGATATCCTGTTAAAAAAAAAAAAAAAAAAAAGAAGTTGGAGCTTAATGTAGTGGTGCACTCCTTTTATCCCAAAGCTCAGGAGACAGAGGCAGGTGGATCTGTGAGATTGAGGCCAGCCTTATGTACACCGTGAGTTCCAGGGCAGTGGACAGCTCCCGAGGAGTGACAGAGGTTGACCTGTAGCCTACACATTTGTGAGTATATACATGGAGACACATGTATACACATGCATACACCCCCACCACACATACACAGAACATGTCCAGCCCAGCCCTCATTGTTCCGGGTCATTGCTCCCTGAATCAGCCCACTGCCCCTCACCTTGTACACAGAACATGTCCAGCCCAGCCCTCATCATTCCGGGTCATTGCTCCCTGAATCAGCCCACTGCCCCTCACCTTGCACACTGGCTCTTCTCAGTCTTCATCTTGTTCTCCTCTACCTCTGCTCCTGTCACAAGTATCAGAGGAATATTCTTGGTTTGTTCTTTTGTGGTTGTGGTTACAGGGTCTTGTGTAGCCCCAGCTGGCCTTGAACTCACTCACTATGTAGCCAAGGATGGCCCTGAACCCCTATTCCTCTTGCCTTCACCTACCAAGTGCTAGGGTCTTCCTGGACTGACAAAATTGGTTTTGCAATCACTCTGTGCCCCAGCAAGACTTGAACTTCAGGTTCTGTTGCCTCCACCTCTCTGGTTATCTGGGCCTGGCTCTGAGCTCACATCTTTAGTCATCATTCATCTGAAACGTCTAATAGATGCTAGAGCCGATCAACACCGTTTATGTAGCACTGGAGGTGAAACCCAGGGTTTCATGCAAGCTAAGAAAACATTCTAGAGCCGGAGCCACATCCCCAGAGGAGTATGCTTTGAAAAAAAGAGAAAAGTTTAATCCCAGCACTCGGAAAGCAGAGGCAGGCAGATCTCTGTGAGTTCAAGGCCAGCCTGGTCTACATAGCAAGTTCCAGGCCAGCACATGTTTCTGTGTGTTTCAACACGTGAGCATGCCAAGAGTCAGTTCTTTCTTTCCACCGTGTGGATCTTGGGGATCACGCTCGGGTTGAAAGTGTTGGCTTCAAGTTCCTTTACGCACTGAGCAGTTTGACTGGGCACCAGAGGAATGTTTCTATTTTCATTTTTATTTTTATTTTATTTCATGTGTATGGGTGTTTTGCCTGCATTTATGTTAAGTGCACCCATGCGTGCAATGCCGAGTAGACTAGAAGAGGATATTAGAACCCCCGGGACGTGGAGTTATGGATGGTTGTGAGCCACCATGTGGGTGCTGGGAACCAAACCTGGGTCCTCTGCAAGAGCAGCCAGTGCTCTTCACTGCTAACCCATCTCTCCAGGCCCTAAAGGAATATTCTTTTTTTTTTTAATTTTATTTATTTTTGTATGTGTATGAATGTACTGTCTGCATGTAGGTTTGTGCACCCGTGTCATGCAATGCCACGGAGGTCAGAAGAGAGTGTCGGATTCCCCTGGAACTGGAGTTCTCCTGGAATTGGAGTTACAGACGGTTCTCAGCCGCCATGTGGGTGCTGGGGATCAAACCCGGGTCCTCTGCAAGAGCGGTCGGTGCTCTTAACCACTAGGCCATCTCTCCAGCCC
>VZQC01015123.1:1734235-1770766 GCA_009823505.1 Rhizomys pruinosus
TTTTGGTCTTTTTGAGACAGGGTCTCCCTGGAGCCCCAGCTGTCCTGGAACTCACTCTGTAGACCAGGCTGGCCTTGAACTCACAAATATCTGCCTGCCTCTGCCTCCCAAGTGCTAGGATTAAAGGCGTGTGCCACCACTCCTGGCTCAGAATGGCTTCTTAATAGTAGAGCCGGGGCTGGAGAGATGACCTAGTGGTTAAGAGCGCCGACTGCTCTTGCAGAGGACCCGGGTTCAAATCCCAGCACCCACATGGCAGCTAAGAACCGTCTTTAACTCCAGTTCCAGGGGAATCCAACGCCCTCTTCTGACCTCCGCAGCATTGCACAACACGGATGCACAAACCTACATGCAGACAGTACATTCATACACATAAAAAATTAAAAAAAATAGCCGGGCGTGGTGGTGCACGCCTTTAATCCTAGCACTTGGGAGGCAGAGGCATGGGGATCTTTGTGAGTTCAAGGCCAGCCTGGTCTACAGAGCAAGTTCCGGGACAGCTGGGGCTACAGGGAGACCCTGTCTCAAAAAGATAAAAAAAAAATTAAAAATTAAAAAAATAGTAGGGCCAATGTGAACCCTGAAAGAACCGGCATGTGTACAGTACTCGTGATGGGCTCCAGTGTCTAGTCCATGTCACAGGATGAATGACAAAGATGTGCGCAGAGCTGGGCCCAGATAGCCCCAGAGGCTGAAGCAAGAGAACCTGAAGTCCAAATCTTGCTGGGATGCAGAGTGATTTCAAATCCAATTTGGTCAATACAGGAAGACCCTATCTCAAAAAAAGTAAAAGGAGGGCTGGGGGTATGGCTCAGTGGTAGAGCACCTCCCTAGAATCCCCCAGTGAGGGGCTGGGGTGTGGCTCAGTGGTAGAGCACCTCCCTAGAATCCCCCAGTGAGGGGCTGGGGTGTGGCTCAGTGGTAGAGCTCCTGCCTAGAATCCCCCAGTGAGGGGCTGGGGGTGTGGCTCAGTGATAGAGCACCTGCCTAGAATCACCCAGAGAGGGGCTGGGGTTGGCTCAGTGGTAGAGGTCCTGCCTAGAATCTCCCAATGAGGGGCTGGGATGTGGCTCAGTGGTAGAGCACCTGCCTAGAATCTCCCAGTGAGGGGCTGGGGACATGGCTCAGTAGCAAACTACTTCCAAGAGACCCAAGTTAAAGCCCCTGTATCAGAAGAGGGAAAAGTGTGTGATGCATCAGGGATGTAGCCTTCTTGGGAAGGGCCTTCCTGGCCTTCCTGGCCTTGGTATCTGACCTTACAGGCCTCTCCCCTCCCCCCTTCCCTTTTCCTGCTCCTTTTTGTTCTTTTACCACTTCCTCCCATCTGACATGAAATATAGTTCTGTCTCCTCTTGAGAAGAATGTAATTGTCTGAGCTCTCGGGTAGATCACTCAAATTCTTTTGGCCTTATTTGCACACAAAATCCGTGAGCTTTTACTGTTTTCTTCACGGCTGTTTCCCCATGCTGGTGCCAAGTGTGGAACAAGCAGGTGCTTAGTCATTGTTTATTGAGTGAATGAATGAATGAATGAATGAATGAATGAGACTGAGAATGTAGCTGCTTGCAGAGTGCTGGCTGGCCTAGCCTGTACGACCCACAGCAGCACAGAAACTGGAAATGGTGGCACACATTTGTAATCCCAGCACTTGGGAGATAGAGACAGGAGGATCTGGAACTCAAGGTCGTCGTCCCTGAGCTACACAGCGAATATGAGGCCAGCCTGGGCTATATGACACCCTGTTTCAAAAACAAGAATTTGAATGAAGTTTAACTATGATGGGCACACGCCTTTAATCCCGGCACTTGGGAGGCAGAAACCAGCATCTGTGAGATCCAGGCTAGCCTGGTCTGCATAGTGAGTTCCAAGCCAGCTGAGCTACAGAGAGAGACCCTGTCTCAAAAACAGATTAGCGAAGATGGCTCTGTGCTCCTGCTGCTGTCGTCAGGGTCCTACGTCCCATGCGTAGCTGTGATTTCCTCTGGTGTCCCATCCCTGGAAGCACCCTCCTGAAGGGGAGCCCCTACCCCGCTGATGCCCTCCCCCCTTGTGCCCCGCAGAGGAAGGCGAATACTTCCTGAAGGTGCTCATCCCCAGCTACGCAGCCGGCTCCATCATCGGCAAGGGCGGCCAGACCATTGTCCAGCTGCAGAAGGAGACGGGAGCCACCATCAAGCTGTCCAAGTCCAAAGACTTCTACCCAGGTGAGCCGCAGGCGCGCCAGGCGTCTGAGCCTGGATCTGGATCCCCTTCTCCTCTCCTGCTTCCTGGGCTCTGGGTATGAGCGAGGACTGCACAGGGCCTTTAAGGAGGCTGAGCTGCCTTCAGCTCAAGGGCCCCCGGCCTGAGCAGATGGGGGTGGGGGCAGGGCCAGACAGTGAGCTGCTGCATATTCATGGAGTCATTTGCATGATGCCCAGCAGTTTTGTCCCTTCCCACACACCTGCTGCCTCTGGTCAGTTGGAGTAGCCAGAATGGGAGGGAGGCAGGTGTCAGGGCTCGGGACCAGCAGCCATTGGGGTTAGCCATGCCCCTTGTTTTGCTGGAGTGTGTTACCCCAACTTGCATCCAACTTAATCTCCTTGCTTTCTATCTCTGAGTCATTTGGGGGGTGGGGGGGATGCTGTTTGTTTTGTCTTGTTTTGTTTTGTTTTAACAGAGTTTCATGTAGCCCAGGCTGGCCTAGAACTTCCTTATGTAAATAAGGAGGACCTTGCACTTTAATCCTGCCTCCACCTGCCAAGTGCTAGAATTATAGGCATGCACCACCATGCCAGGTTGATACTATATGTGTATGTGGGGTGTGTGAGTGTGTGTGTGTGTGAGAGAGAGAGGGAGAGAGAGAGAGAGAGAGAGAGAGAGAGAGAGAGAGAGAGAGAGATTTCAAAACAGGGTCTTACTCTGTACCCCAGGCCAGTCTGAAACCCTCCGTCCTGCCTCCTCAGACTCCGGGGTGCTGGGACTTACAGACAATGGGATGCTCTACACACGTCAGGCTTCTCCCGTAGCTCTTTCTGCCCGTCCCACCCTTTGTGCCCTTCTGCCTGTCTCTATCCAGACCCTCTTTCTGCTGCTGTCAATGAGGAGCTGTCTGTGTGTCCTGTGCCCTGTCCCCTGAGGCTCTGTCCTGTGCATCTGTCTGTCCTTCTGTCTGCCTCCTTCTGCCCTCTCCTCCTGTCCTCCCCCCTCCCCTGCTCCCTTTCTCCTCCTCCTCCTCCTCCTTCTCTTCCTCTTCCTCCTCCCCTCCTCCCTTTCTCCTGCTCCTCCTCTTCCTCCTCCCCCTCCTCCCTCTCTCCTCCTCCTCTTCCTCCTCCCCCTCCTCTTTCTCCCCCTCTCCCCTCTTCTCGTCCCCTCCCTCTCCTTCTACCCCTCCTTCACCTCCTCCCCCACCCTCTCTCTTTCTCTCCCTCTCCTCTCCTCCTCTTCCCCTCTCTCTCTTTTCTCCCCTCTTCTCCTCCTCCTCCTTTCCTCCTCTCCTCCTCCTCTCTTTCTCCTCCTCTCCTCCTCTCTTCTTCTCCCTCCTCCTTCTCTCCTCCTCTTCCTCCTTCTGCCCTCTCTCCTCTCCCCTCTTTCTCTCCCTTCTTCCTCCTTCTTTTCTCTTGTTTTTTCTCTTCTCCTCCTCTCTTCCTTTCTCTCTCCTCTCTTTCTCCTCTCTCTCTCTCCTCATCTTCTTCATCCCCAACTTCTCACACCTTCATTTGACCCCTACTTCGAGTGGACTCAGTGTGGGGTTCTCGGCCCCCCCCCCGTCACCTCCTCCTGTTACTACTTTCTGTCTCTCCTGAGGTTTCTCTTATGCTTGCGCTCAGCCTCCCCATGCCTGGCTTTTCTCTCCCTAAAACCCACCCTCCTCTCTGCGTCTTCTCCATCTCGCTCCCTCTCACAATTACTTTTTATTATTTATATTATATTTTATTATATTTTGCGCTTTCGACAGGATCTCCCTGCAGCCCCAGCTGGCCTGGAACTCACTATGTAGACCAGGCTGGGCTCAGTTTCACAGAGATCTGCATGCCTCTGGCTCCCCACATTTTTTTTTTTGTTGTTGAGACAAGATGTTCTATAGTCCAGGCTGGCCTCAAACACACTAGATAGCCAAGCCTCCTCCAAATGCTAGGAATAGAGACGTGTGCCTCCGTGCACAGCTTCGGCTGTACTGGGAATCGAACCCAGGGCTCCATGCACGTCCGGCAATCACTCCATCACTGGGCGACATTATACCCCGGCCCCCGGCTATACACCTGTAAGCACCCTCAACTCTCGCTAACCCTCTCCATATCTTTCATCCTTGCTCCCTCCCCAGGGCAGTAGGTGAGCTTTGACCTCTGGACCCAGGAGAAGGCCCTGGAACTGTCCTTAGTCCGGGGCTGCTTCTAGCTCAGCTTTAATCCTCTTGGATTTTTTTTTTTTTTAGGTCAGACACCAGAGATGTAGCACAGGGTCTGGATCTCTCTATCTCTCTCTCGCTCTCTCTCTCTCCTTCCTCTCTTTCTCCTCCCACTCCCTTCTTCTGAGTCTTTCTCTAGTTTTCCTATCTCCTTTATCTGTCTCCCGTCCTCGCCTGTTGCCCTCTCCAACTCCTTCTCGTGCCCTTCCCTGCCCACCTCACCTTTCTCTCCTTTCCGTCTCCTTCCTTTCCTTTCTTTCCTTCCTTCTGTCCCGGCCTCCCTCCTTCCCTCCTCTCCCTGTCTCTCTTCTCCCTCCCCTTTCCCTCTCACTCTCTCTCACTCCCTCCACCTTTCCCCCCTCTTGTCTCTCTCTCACTAAGCTGCTTTGACAGAGTTTAGAGAAAATCAGTAACCAGGTGCCTGGCCCCCCCCTGGCAGCACTGGCCCAGTTTCCCCTGTCCCCCTCTAGGGCACACTATGTGGTGACACCTCTGCTTGGGACATTGGTCTGATGACACTTGGCTCCTTGCCTCTGGGTCACATTCTGTGCCATGGAGATGTGTCACTCCGTCTACTGTCTCACCCCAGGGCCCAGGCTGCTGAGATCCCCAGAAGACAGTACAGTCCTTGACTTAGACCGCACCTTGCAGACAAGCAATGCACCATGAAAAGCTCGTGTCTCTCCCGAAGTCCATCACAGATCACCCTTAATGTGGAACTTCAGACCATGCGGGCCATTCCTGAATTGGTTGACCAAGGACCGCCCCTCCTAGCCCGCCTTACTTGTCCCTGGAACCCACCGAGACTGAAACATTAGTTTCTTACCTCTGCTTTGACATCTTTATTCAGTCACTCACACATTCTTCTCATATTTCCGGGGCTGGACAGACATGAGGACCCAGCAGTGACAGAAGACTCCAGCTTTGCTCACTTGGCTCTCAAACCAGGGAGACAGAACCCATATGGATAATAACCTGGTGTGACCAGAGCTGGAACACGAAGGTCAGGGAAGGTTGGCAGCCCAGGCGGCATATGACATGGACTAGATGCCAAGCAGGGCCACCTGGAGGAAAAGCCTCCAACACTTGAGTGCAAGTGAGCAAGGGATGGGTGTAGAAGAGTCCCCAAAAGAGCCCGCCCAACGGCTGGGAGTGTTCTGTTGCTGGTGAGGCTGGTGTTGAATTATGGGAGAATGACAGCAGAGAGAAGTGGGACAGTGTGGGACTGCCAGAATGGGTGACCAGATCATGTCCCAGCTACTCAGAAGGCTGGGGCAGAGGAGCACAAGTTCAGGACCCTGCCTGTTACTTAGAAGACCTGTATCAAAAAAAAAAGTTTTTAAAACGGCTGAGTTGGTGGCAGTGGGGGAAATTGCCTAACAAGAATCCTCAGTGGGTAGGGGGTGTGGCTCAGTGGTATGAGCCTGCTAGAGATCCCCCAGTGAGGGGCTGGGATGTGGTGAGTGGTAGAACACTGCCTAGATCCCCCAGTGAGGGGGCTGGGGTGTGGTTAGTGGTCAGAGCCCTGCCTACGAATCCCAGTGAGGGGCTCGGGTTTGTGGCTTCAGTCGTAGAACCACCTGACCTAGAATCCCCCAGTGAGTGGGCTGGGTTACAGTGGCTCTCAGTGGTACAAAACCTGCCTAGAATCCCCCACCGAGGGGCCTGGGGTGTGGCTAGTTTAGTGGTAGAGCACCTTCTAGAATTCCTCCAGTGAGGGGCTGGGATGTGGCTCAGTGGTAGAGCCCCTGCCTAGAATCTCCAGTGAGGGCTGGGTTATGGCTCAGTGGTGAGAGCCCTGCTAGAATCCCAGTGGGGGCTGGGGTGTGGCTCAGTGGTAGAGCCCACTGCCTAGAATCCCAGTGAGGGGGTGGGTGGTGGTTCAGTGGTAGAGCACCTGCCTAGGATCCCCCAGTGGGGCTGGGGTGTGGCTCAGTGGTAAGCACTGCCTAGATCCCAGTGAGGGGCTGCGGGGTGTGGCTCGTGTGGGTAGAACACTGACTAGAATCCCATGAGGGTGTGAGGGTGTGGGCTNCAAGCGCTAGAGGCCCTAAAAAGCAGAAAGCAGGGGATACAAGGCAAACAGACATACCCTGCAATTCATGACTGTTGAAGCCTTGTATCCAAGGATAGCACAGTTTCAGGACTGTTATAATATGAAACATTTTATGCAAACTTATGTGTACCAAATCTTCTTTGTGCAGCCAATATTTATCAAGTCAAAGATTAAAGGAAGTTCAAGTTTCTTCCATTTACATATTAAAACTGGTCAAAAAGAAAAAAACATATTGGAGGAAAAATTATTTTGCCAGCCAAAGAAAGAGGCCAAAATAACTATTCTCATAAGTGCTAACCAAAATGAGAGACAAAGCATAAAGGTGTTCAGTAAATACTTACCAAGGACTGGCAAGAAGGAAGGCTCAGAGAAGAAAGGTCCTTAGCACAGAAGCCTGACAACCTGAGTTCAATTCCCAGAACACACCTGTTCATTCTCTCTCTCTCTCTCTCTCTCTCTCTCTCTCTCTCTCTCTCTCTCTCTCTCCCTCTCTTTCTCCCTCCCACCTCCCTTCTTCCTTTCCTATCCTCCCTTTATCTGTCCCCGTCCCTCCCTTCCCTCTCCAACCCTCCTTTCGTTCCCTCTCCCTCCCACCCCTCCCCTTTCTCTCCTTTCCGCTCTCCCCTTTCCTTTCCTTTCCTTTCCTTCCTTCTGTCCCGGCCTCCCTCCTTCCCTCCATCCTCCTGTCTCTTCACTTCTCCTTCTCCCCTTCTCCCTCTCCTCCTCTCTCTCACCTTCCCCTCCACCTTTCCCCCCTCTCTGTCTCTCATCTCACTAAGCTGCTTTGACAGAGTTTAGAGAAAAATCTAGTAACCCAGGTGCCCTGGCCCCTCCCCCCACCTGGCAGCCCTGGCCCAGTTTCCCCTGTCCCCCTCTAGGGCACACTATGTGGTGACACCTCTGCTTGGGACATTGGTCTGATGACAATTGGCTCCTTGCCTCTGGGTCACATTCTGTGCCATGGAGATGTGTCACTCCGTCTACTGTCTCACCCCAGGGCCCAGGCTGCTGAGATCCCCAGAAGACAGTACAGTCCTTGACTCTAGACCAGACACCTTGCAGACAAGCAATGCACCATGAGCTCGTGTCTCTCCCGAGTCCATCAACAGATGACCAGCCCTTAATGTGGAACTTCAGACCATAATGCAGGGCCCATTCCTGAATTGGTGACACAGGACACAGCCCCTCCTAGCCCAGCCTTACTTGTCCCTAGGAACCCAAACACGAGACTGACAACATATTTTCTTCACCTCCTGCTTGACATCCTTTCATTCAGTCACTCACACATTCTTCTCATATTTCCGGGGCTGGACAGACATGAGGACCCAGCAGTGACAGAAGACTCCAGCTTTGCTCACTTGGCTCTCAAACCAGGGAGACAGAACCCATATGGATAATAACCTGGTGTGACCAGAGCTGGAACACGAAGGTCAGGGAAGGTTGGCAGCCCAGGCGGCATATGACATGGACTAGATGCCAAGCAGGGCCACCTGGAGGAAAAGCCTCCAACACTTGAGTGCAAGTGAGCAAGGGATGGGTGTAGAAGAGTCCCCAAAAGAGCCACAGCCCCAACGGCTGGGAGTTGTTCTGTTGCTGGCTGAGGCTGGGGTGTTGAATATGGGCAGAAATGACAGCAGAGAGACAGTGGGACAGTGTGGGACTGACCAGACATGGTGGAACAGATATGTACCCCAGCTACTCAGAAGGCTGGGGCAGAGGAGCACAAGTTCAGGACCTGCCCTGTTAACTTAGCAAGACCCTGTATCAAAATAAAAAGTTTTTAAAAATGGCTGAGGTTGTGGCTCAGTGGGAGAGAAATTGCCTAGAATCCCTCAGTGAGAGGCTAGGGGGTGTGGCTCAGTGGTAGAGCACCTGCCTAGAATCCCCCAGTGAGGGGCTGGGGTGTGGCTCAGTGGTAGAGCACCTGCCTAGAATCCCCCAGTGAGGGGCTGGGGGGTGGCTCAGTGGTAGAGCACCTGCCTAGAATCCCCCAGTGAGGGGCTGGGGTGTGGCTCAGTGGTAGAGCACCTGCCTAGAATCCCCCAGTGAGGGGCTGGGGTGTGGCTCAGTGGTAGAGCACCTGCCTAGAATCCCCCAGTGAGGGGCTGGGGTGTGGCTCAGTGGTAGAGCACCTGCCTAGAATCCCCCAGTGAGGGGCTGGGGTGTGGCTCAGTGGTAGAGCACCTGCCTAGAATCCCCCAGTGAGGGGCTGGGGTGTGGCTCAGTGGTAGAGCACCTGCCTAGAATCCCCCAGTGAGGGGCTGGGGTGTGGCTCAGTGGTAGAGCACCTGCCTAGAATCCCCCAGTGAGGGGCTGGGGTGTGGCTCAGTGGTAGAGCACCTGCCTAGAATCCCCCAGTGAGGGGCTGGGGTGTGGCTCAGTGGTAGAGCACCTGCCTAGAATCCCCCAGTGAGGGGCTGGGGTGTGGCTCAGTGGTAGAGCACCTGCCTAGAATCCCCCAGTGAGGGGCTGGGGTGTGGCTCAGTGGTAGAGCACCTGCCTAGAATCCCCCAGTGAGGGGCTGGGGTGTGGCTCAGTGGTAGAGCACCTGCCTAGAATCCCCCAGTGAGGGGCTGGGGTGTGGCTCAGTGGTAGAGCACCTGCCTAGAATCCCCCAGTGAGGGGCTGGGGTGTGGCTCAGTGGTAGAGCACCTGCCTAGAATCCCCCAGTGAGGGGCTGGGGTGTGGCTCAGTGGTAGAGCACCTGCCTAGAATCCCCCAGTGAGGGGCTGGGGTGTGGCTCAGTGGTAGAGCACCTGCCTAGAATCCCCCAGTGAGGGGCTGGGGTGTGGCTCAGTGGTAGAGCACCTGCCTAGAATCCCCCAGTGAGGGGCTGGGGTGTGGCTCAGTGGTAGAGCACCTGTCTAGAATCCCCCAGTGAGGGGCTGGGGTGTGGCTCAGTGGTAGAGCACCTGCCTAGAATCCCCCAGTGAGGGGCTGGGGGTGTGGCTCAGTGGTAGAACACCTGCCTAGAATCCCGCAGTGAGGGTCTGGGGTGTGGCTCAGTGGTAGAGCACCTGCCTCCCCCCCCCCCGTGAATGGCCCTGGGAGTTCAATCCTCAATACCAATAGAAAACAATGAGTGTGGGAGTAGATTTTCAATCACACACACACAGTCACCAAACTTGTGGGTCTATTCCACAAAACAAAACCTGCCCAGCCTTTCACCCCAAGAGAGGAGTTGGACACACAAAAGGTACCCCACTTTGGTAATGTATCCCAAAAGCCCAGGTTCAAGCCTTTGAGGTCTTTCGTGATGAAGCTAAGACCCAGTGTCCTAGTTTGCTTTCTATTG
The DNA here is from genome assembly GCA_009823505.1 of Rhizomys pruinosus. Classification (NCBI taxonomy): domain Eukaryota; kingdom Metazoa; phylum Chordata; class Mammalia; order Rodentia; family Spalacidae; genus Rhizomys; species Rhizomys pruinosus. Next base: position 1,743,974 of record VZQC01015123.1, read on the forward strand.
CTTTGACAAAATCACTGACCAAAACCAACTTGGGGAGGAAAGGGTTTGTTACATCTTACTCTTCCAAGTGACAGCCCATCACTGAGGGAAGCCAAGGCAGGAATGAACTTAGGAGAGTAAGAATCTGGGGCAGGACCAGATTGAAGCAGAGACCACAGATGACCCCAATTTACTGGCTTGCTTCCCTGGCATGCTCGGCCAGCTTTCAGGCATCCCATGGCCACCTGCCCAGAGGTAGCAGCACCCACAGTGACTGACCTGTGTGTCACATCACTCAATAATCAAGAAAACACCTCACAGACTCATCCACAGGCCGGTCTGATAGAGACAATTCCCTAACTGAGGTTCCCTCTTCCCAGGTGTGTCAGGCTGACAACTGAAGCTTCCAGCACACCCAGAAAGAGGTACCGACCCAAGGCCTCAAAGACTCCTCAACTCTCCACCTCCCTAGTGACCCTAAAAACACCTTCAGATTTGTTTGTCTGTATAAAGTTCTGGACTCAACCCCAAGAAGAAAAGCACAAATACACATGATTCTTTTCATCATTTTTATTGATTTATGATATATTTGCACCAAAGTGCAAAATCTTAAATGCCTATGAAATAAATTCATTACACGTTCCCTAACATTAAAGCCAAAACTCCAGTTGTGTGTCCCCAACACAAACACACACAGCCAATAACTCCAAGAATCCCAAGTTTAGCATGGGATTGTTTATGATTAAAAGAACAGACCTGGCCAGGCGTGGTGGCGCATGCCTTTAATCCTAGCACTTGGGAGGCAGAGGCAGGCAGATCTTTGTGAGTTCAAGGCCAGCCTGGTCTACAGAGTGAGTTCCAGGACAGCTGGGGCTACAGGGAGACCCTGTCTTGAAAAAACCAAAAAAAAAAAAAAAAAGTACAGACCTAAGACTGAATAGATGGCTCAGCAGTTAAGAGTTCTGGCTGCTCTCGCAGAGGACCTGAGTTCAGTTCCCAGCACCCACATGACAGCTAACATCTGTAACTATAGTTCCAGAGGAATCTAATGCCCTCTGTAGACATAGCACAAAACGGGTACACTTATACACATGTAGGCAATATATACATAAAATTTAAAAATAATAAATAATCTGGGCATGGTGTTTAGGTCCCAGCACTTGGGAGGCAGAGGCAGGAGGATCTCTGTGACTTCAAGGCCAGCATGCTTGACATAGTGAGTTCCAAGACAGCTGGGGCTACAAGGAAACCCTGTCTCAAAAAGACAAAAAAATTGATTGATTAATTATTAATTAATTAATTACAGCATAGACTGAACTAGGCACAGGGACATATGTCTGCCATGCCAGTACTCAGCAGGCAGAGGTGGAAAGATGGGATTTCAAGGCCAGCCTGTACTACATTGCAAGACCCTCTTGCAAAATGAAACAGAACAAACCAAAAAAATGAGCAACAATTCTGAGCTCGAAACCAAGCACCTGTGTTCATAAACCCTGATCATGGGCTCCGGAGATTGTTCAACGGGTAGAGCACCTAGCATGTGAACATGGATGCCTGCGTCAAATTCCCAGAACCCACGCCAAGCCATGTGCAGCAGCGCACAGCTGCCCCGGGGCTTCTGTGGTGAGATGAGAACTCAGTCCTTAATACTAACAAAACCAGTGTAATCCAATGGCCTATGATACAAGTCTCAGTCTCCCTGATTTCCTTGCAAAGGACAGGATCCATGTGAACCCAGAACCCATGTGAAGCCAGGCACAGTAGCACCTGCAGTCCAAGTGCTTCTATGATGAGATGGGAGGGGTAGACAGAAGAGTCTACGGAACTTTGTGGGAGACCTAGCCTGGTCTATGCGGTGATGAACAGAAAAGACAGTGCAGAGGGCAGATTGTCCTCTGACCCCCACACACAAACACCCCAACACCACCACCACCACCACTACTACTACTACTACCAACAACAACAACAACAGCAGCAGCAACAACCCTGGCCATTCTGTACTGGATAAGTGAGATGGGAACAAAACTAGAAAACCTCTCTGGCCTTAGCAACAAATCAGGGAAGGTGAGGATACTGGCCCATACCTTTAATCCCAGCTCTTAGGAGGCAGAGGCAGGCTGATCTCTGTGAGTTCAAGGCCAGCCTGGTCTACATAGTGAGTTCCAGGACAGCTGGGGCTACAGGGAAACCTTGTTTCAAAAAGATCAAAAAGAACAGGAAGAAAATTCAGGGAGACTAAAACATAGCCTACCTCATATCAAGTGAAGAAATTCATACCAAGCACTCAGAACAGTGCCTGGTGCTGAGTGTTATATAACCCCTGGCTGTTATTACAGAACACTTTTCCAGGACTTATTAGCAGGGGCTCACTCCCAAACTCTTGTGAACCCCAGGGTAACAACTTCATAGGGGTGGGTACATGTGGACTTCCTGAGTTGGAAGAAAGCTCTGTAGAGATGGGGACCTGGCCACTTCTCCCATGCTATCCCTGGGGTTTCCCCACACATACACCCTCATTCTCAGGCCAGCCCCACACCCTTTCCTATTTACACCCAGAGGCCGGCTACAGCTGACTCACCCTTGGCCCACAGCGGGCCATTGTTCTAGGATGGAGGGGACATAGGAGAGAGGATCACTCCACCCAAAGAATGGGTAAGGGGTTGACAGCAGCATGAGTGGCCTACAGATGGGGACAAATGGGAACATCCCAGACACATGGCCGCACTGATGGTCCGGGCTGAGAGGTAGCAGGGAGAGGTCAGGGCTATAGAATGCACAGTGCCCTGAAGTGCTCTATAAACACTCAGCACCAAGTGTCCCAGACACACAGGCACAGAGTCTGGCACACATTCAAAAACCTTGACAGACCCAGGGAACTAACTGCAGGCAGAATCCCTCCCAGGAACACACACTCACGTCGCATCAAAGAGGCCCAAGCGCACTCAGATTCTCACGTGGGGCAGGCGTGGTCAAGTGTTCTTTGTCATTATGTAGTGTGTATGTTTGCACACACACACACACACACACACACACCAAACAGCCTTATTTATACACAAACACTTACGTCGGACTGTCGATCTCCTCACATTCACATGGTGGATCAGAGAGAATGATACATGTCTCCTATACATACATACAGGTATGCATATACATATGCACACATGCGTATCTGCATACCACAGGCTAGTCACCCAAATAGTCTGTGAATACCTGGAGGTGTGTGCTGCCTGTTCACTAGGCACAGGCACACACACCACCAATGGACCAGAGTCACTATACAGTTGCTTCCTAAGGTTCTTTGTTGTTTCTTTTTGTCAAACTCACTTAGCTGCCTTTCAAATCATTATATATATATATATATATATATATACACACACACACACACACACACATGCGCACGCACACACACAATCTGCACAACCACATCACAGTCTTCCCACCACAGAGCTTGTTACTTTTGGTTGTTGTGTTATCTGTTTTGGAAGGTAGGGGTTTGTGTGTGTGTGTGTGTGTGTGTGTGTGTGTGTGTGTGTGTGTGTGCGTGCTACTGGGGCTTGAACACAGGACCATGTGCTTGTTAGGCAAGTACTTGACCTACACCAGTTGCCCCTCACTGGAGGATTCTAGGCAGGTGCTCTACCACTGAGCCACACTCCCAGCTCCTCACTGGGGGATTCTAGACAAGGGCTCTACACCCCAGCACATACTGTATTTCTAATCCAGTCTCTCTCGTTCTTTCTCTTGGACACACAGATTAAGTCATAGCTCACCTAGGTGGCCTCACTTGTACATACACAGGTCACAGTGCCACTCAAAGTCTTTCTCCCGAACACATATATCCCAGTGTCAGCTACTTCTCTCACCCCTGCACCCCACTCGAGGTACACATATACAGAAGTGGAGTAGATGCTCAGGTCGGAACTGCAGCCTGTTCCTGGAGGACCTCCGGAATAGGCGGCCTGACATCGCACCCTGTCCCTGGTGTCTCAGCTCTCCTCCTTCAAGAGTTGCCTTTGACCTCTGTGCGTCCCTGTCCACTCTGCTGCCCTCCCCCCCCTTCAGCTCTCCATCTGCTGGATCTAGGCTCACACACTGCCATCTCTCCTGTCTCCCCCATCCCCCCACTTTTTCCTCATTTTCTCCAAAAGCCCAGAGGCCAGGCGCTGCAGGCTTTCAGGGGTTACCATGGCAACTGAGCCTCGTCCCTCATCCCCCTGGGGGGTGGGCAGAGGACCCGGCCAGCCAGACCGATAAGGGGGTTCCAGTTACTGTGGCAACCGTTTCAGGCCCAAGCACTCTGCTTCTGGAAAGGGGAGGGGGGCCCACCGTGAGTGAATGGTTGCCAGAGCAACCAGGGGGGAGCCCACGAGAACCGGGAAGAGGCAGCTGAGCCCTACCTCCCATGCCCAGAGCTGCTGTGGGCACTTAAGCATCATTCTTCCATTCCCCGGGGTTGTTTTAGGGGAGGGAGAGAAAGTGCAGATTATTAAACAGATTCCTCTCATTCTCCCAGCTAACCACCATGGGCTCAGCGCCCATACCAGGTGGCCCAGACTCACTTCCTGAACCTTGGTCTTCTCCTTCGATAAAAATGGGGCCAGTCTGTCAGGAGTGTACACATTGCTCTCTGACGCCTATGGCCACCTTTGTCCCTCAACAGGAACTACAGAACGGGTATGCCTAGTACAGGGCACAGCAGAGGCCTTGAACGCAGTGCACAGCTTTATCGCCGAGAAGGTCCGAGAAATCCCTCAAGCAATGACCAAGCCTGAGGTGGTCAACATTCTTCAACCCCAAACCACGATGAACCCCGACAGAGCCAAGCAGGTCAGCTGGGAGCTGAAAAGGGTGGGGGGGGGTGCTTTAAAGCTGGTGAGGTGCAAGGAGACACGCCTCCCAGTACCCGCACTTAGAAATATGTATAAGTTTGTCAACTGCCTGCTAATGGTTAGTATTATTAGAAAGTCAGCTCTAATAATCTAGAAAGAACTCCGTACTTCCGGGAGTGGGCTGGATTCAGAGGGACTGGAGATAAAAAGGATAACACCCTCCCTTTCATCCATCCTTCCTGAGACCTACAGTAGCTCCTCCTCTCATTGTTTGTCAGAGCAACCTGCCTCCCATTTCCTGTGCTCACCGGAAGTGACCTCAATGACAGCTCAACTACTCCAGAAATTTAAAAGCGGGCTCTTAACATCTCCCTCCTCCCTAATTACCATTATGAGAATAGAGGTGATATGAAAAGATGGAGAAGAAGCCAGAGCCCCTTTTGGTTGCCTTAGTTATCAGTACGTGGTGGTTTAGGGACGCGGCAGAGAGCGGACCAATAGCTGGATCGCTTCCCGGGCCTCTCTGGTTGCCATGACGATTGCGCATCGAACAGGTGGGCTCTTAAGAAAGTCCCTGGATTTGTGGTTCGGACCCAGTAGAGGGGAAGCAAAGAATCTGAGGTTCTTCAATCCTGGTGTTGACTTCAGGTGGGGGATACCATAAGCCTGAGTTTCCCTAAACTGGTGAGGAACACATTCCTGTGGGTCGCTCCTCACCCCCACCCCCCAAAAGACAAGCTGTCTTGAGGCTTGGAACGCGCGGCTGCTGTCCTTGGTCCTGAAGCGGCTGCTCCCCTAGCACCCAGCCAGGCCCTTCCAAAATACCTTTATGTCGGGGCACGGATTCCGGGCAGCTTATAGGGAAATAGGGTATGGTCTCTTGCCTCCGCCTTGGTGCTGACCACCAGGGACTCCGAGTTCATCGAGAGCTTGTAGGCGTTAGGGAGAAAGTGAAGTCAGTACCATTCATGCCTAAGCCCTTTCCAGCCTTCTGCCAAGGCAGGACTGTTGAAAGGTTTCAGAACCAGTCCTTTGTCTTATCATTCATTCCAAGGCTTCAAAGAATGAGAGCCTAATGAAGGCTCAAGCTGTGACATCATACTTGAGTTGAATCTGGCCCTGTCCTTACTTATTTTTATTTTATTTATTATTTTAATTTTTTTTGTTTTGTTTTGTTTTGTTTTTTTGGTCTTTTCGATATAGGGTCTCCCTGTTAGCCCCAGCTGTCCTGGAACTCACTCTGTAGACCAGGCTGGCCTTGAACTCACAAAGATCCACCTGCCTCTGCCTCCCAAGTACTAGGATTAAAGGCGTTGTGCCACCACACCTGGCTCTCTTTTGTATTTTTTATATGCCCGAGTGTATTGCCTTCATGTAAATGCACCCGTGTCAGGCAATGCCTGCGGAGGTCAGAAGAGGGTGTTAAATTCCCCTGGAACTGGAGTTAGGGACGATTGTTAGCTGCCATGTGGGTGCTGGGAATCAAATCCCTGTCTTCTGCACAGGCAGCCAGTGCTCTTAACTGCTGAGCCATCTCTCCAGCTCCTGGTTTTCTTTCTTTCGCTTTTGGCATCTCTCTGTGTGATATGTATGAGTATTTGCATGTGTGTGTGTGTGTGTGTGTGTGTGTGTGTGTGTGTGTGTGTATGTTTGTGGGGGCCCAAAGTTGATATCAGTTACTTTCCTCAGGTCTCATTTATTTTACATTTTAAATTGTGTTTGTGTGTGTGTGTATGTGTGTGTGTGTGTGTGCGCGCGTGTTGGGCATCTACATGCACATGCGTACATACTCCACAGTGCTCGTGCAGGTCAGAGAACAATGGTAGAAATTAGTTCTTTTCTTCTTCCATCATTTGGGTCCTGGCAATTGAACTCAGGTTGTCAGACTTGACGGCAAGCGCCTTTCTTTACCCCTGGGCCATCTCCCCAGCCCTCCGCTTTATTTACTGAGGGAGGCTCTCTTGCTAAACTCAGAGCTCACTGATCAGCTAATCTAGCATCTCGGCTTGCTTTGGGGATGTCCACTGCTGACTGCTGTGATTACAGGCAACCACCACACCTGCCTGGCTTTTATGTGAGCGGGATTCAAACTCTGATGTTAAGAAGTGTTTTAGCCAGGCGTGGTAGCACGCGCCTTTAATCCCAGCACTCGGAAGGCAGAGGCAGGAGGACCTCTGTGAGTTCAAGGCCACCCTGGTCTACAGAGCGAACTCCAGGACAGCTGGGACTAAAGGGAGACCCTGTCTCAAAAAATACCAAAAATTAATTAAAAATGAAAGCCAAGCTGAACAACATTATCATTATATTTATGTTTATCCGAAAGCAACAATGTTGTTATAATGTAAATCTCTTAATGGGCTCTAGAATTGATCCACCACTTACTTTCAGGCTCTGTAATTCCTGTATATGAGTGGAAAATATATATTCATATTTGAGAGTAATATAAAATTAAAGGAGGAAAATATGAATTCCTAAACATAAAAAAGACTGAGAGAAAGATGCAGGATAGTTATGGCAGAGTGCATGGTCTGGGGTGGGGGGAAAGGAAAAGGGAATATGCCTAAACTGAACTGAGAAATGATATCTGAAATACTCAAAACACCAATAAAAGCATTATAAAAATATATAAAAATTAAAATAAAAAAGATATTTACATTATAACAACACAGTTGCTTTCAGATAAACAGAAATATAACAATAATGTTGATCAGTTTGCCTTTCAGTATTAGCATCCATAAAAGAGGGAAGCCATTTGCCACTTGTTTTTCTAGGACTGTGTTACTTCACTTAGCATAATGGCTTCAAGTTCTATCCATTTACCTGCAAAGTTTATGATTTCATCTTTCTTTCTCACTGAATAGTACTCCATTGTGTAGATGTACCACATTTTTGTCATCCAATCGTCTGTTGAGGGGCATTTGGGTTTGTTATAGCTCTTAGCTACTGTGAAGAGAGGTGCAGCAAACATGGATGTGCATGTATGATCCTGGATTTGATTTAGTTTCTAAAATCAGGAGCCTTTCTGTAATTATTTATGTTGAATTAATTTATTCAACTATTTACTGATATTTTGTATTCTAGTAAGAACCATTTTCTATACCCAGCTCCAGATTTAAATATCAAGATTTGCACTTTTAATAATCATTTTGAATGCATGCGAAATAAATCATGTTATTTGGTAGTAGAAGTTTGCAATTAGAACTGTAATTGTGACACACAACTAAGGTTGCACTAAGAAGACATGAGTTCCTGCTTCCTGTCGATCTGAGTAGCAGTAGAGGGTTTGGAGATATTTGAATGTGGAGCTTGGCTTAGCTCTTTCAACTCCATGTCTATGCTCTTCCCAGCTCTTAGCCCCTGCCCTGGAACTGGGCTTTAGTTATAGATTTCATCTCAAGGTGCATCTGCCACAATACATGCTTCCTACTTGAAATATTGGTGCACAAAATAAAGTCCCTACTACTACTTCTGTGTATAGGAATGACTGAACACAGCAGGCTTTAGTATGTGATGTGTCCTGCTAGCATCGTGATGGCTTCCAGGTGTCTCTTTGAATAGTGTTTCATCCTACAAAGTTTAAGCCATGTGTGGAGTTCAAACACTAAGAGTGACAATATACCTATATGGGTAGTTAGTTCAGATTGATGCTGCAATTTAAGATGCTTAGTGGCAGCCTAAACATGATTTTAGCACCAAATAGGGAAAGATTGCAAACAGTGCTGTAGGAACTAAGCACAGGCTGTTCTCGGCATTTAGTTCTCAGACCACGTTGTTTTCCTCTGCTCTGTAAGACAAAGAAGACAGCTATTAGGATTCTGACAAAGCAATTACAGTGAGGCACTGATGTGGGAGCTGACCTGACATTTGCCCCTGGATAGTTGTCATAGCAGCAGGCTGAATAGAGCCCTTGATATAAGTGTGACTGTAGGCTGTGTAGGAAGTTCCACACCAAATGTGGCTCAGTAGAGAGTTAATATACAAGGATGAAGAGGCTCNTTGTAGCCCCAGCTGTCCTGGAACTCACTCTGTAGACCAGGCTGGCCTTGAACTCACAAAGATCCGCCTGCCTCTGCCTCCCAAGTGCTAGGATTAAAGGCGTGCGCCACCACGCCCGGCTAGGTGCCATAACTTTTTGAAAGCAACTGATTTTTCAAAGTTTGTTTCCAGTTCTTAATTTGTTTGTTTTTATTTTTATTTATTTATTTATTTATTTATTTATTTATTTATTTTTGGTCTCCCTGTAGTCCCGGCTGTCCTGGAACTCACTCTGTAGACCAGGCTAGCCTTGAACTCACAATGATCCACCTGCCTCTGCCTCCCAAGTGCTAGGATTAAAGGCGTGTATTTCTTTTTATTTTATATATGTATAAGTGTTTTACCTGCCTGTATGTGTATTCATGCATGCAATGACCATGGAAGCCAGAAGAGGTCATCTGACTCCAGGAACTGTAGCTACAGACAGTTGTTAGCTGCCATGTGGGTGCTGGGAACTGAACCCCGGTCTTCTGCAAGAGCAGCCAGTGCTTTTGAGTCATCTCTGCAGCCCTGATTTTGTTTTATACAAAGATTCACTCTGTAGTTCAGAATGCCCTGTAACTCACCATGTAGCCCAAGTGAGGCTCAAACTCAAGGCAATCCTCCTGTCTCAGCTTATCAAGTGTTGGGTTACAGGCAGGAGCTACCATGCCTGGCTCTGGCTCCCATACTCAACCTTTAGAAAAGCTCCTGGCAACTGATGCCTTGTGTTAGCCGCTATTGCTGCTGCTGTTGGTAGCTTTATTGGGAATTTTCCATGTGGTTATAAAAGACTGAGGCACTTAACAGGAATTCTTCTTTCCTTCCAACTCTCCTATGAGTCTGTGGTGCAGTGACGCCAAGATGCTAGGCAGATCAGGTGAAGGGATGTGTGCTTGGAATCCCAGCACTCAGGAAACTGAGGCAGGAGGACCTCAAGCCCAAGCCCAACCTGAACTACACAGCAAGAACCTGACTCAAAGATTCTATTCTAAATATATATGATTATTGTGATATTTGGTTCTTTTCTTTTTTTTAATAAGTAATTTTTAAATTTTTATTTATTTTTATGTGTATGAATGTACTGTCTGCATGTAGGTTTGTGCACCCATGTCGTGCAATGCTGAAGAGGTCAGAAGAGGGTGTTTCCCCTGGAACTGGAGTTGAAGATGGTTCTCAGCCGCCATGTGGGTGCTGGGGATTGAACCTGGGTCCTCTGCAAGAGTAGTCAGCACTCTTAACTGCCAGGCCATCTCTCCAGCCCAGTTCTTTTTTTTTAAAGATACATATATTTGTACATTTATGCATGTATACATGCTGCAGTGCACGTGTGGTTGTAGTCAAAGGACAACTCACAGCCAGTATGGTGGTGCATGCCTTTAATCCCAGCACTCGGGAGGCAGAGGCAGGAGGATCTCTGTGAGTTCAAGGCCAGCCTGGTCTACAGAGTGAGCTCCAGGCCAGTTGGGGCTACAGGGAGACCCTCAAATAGGCCAAAAAAAAAAAAAAAAGACAACTCACAGGAGTCAGTTCTGTCCTTCTGCCATGTGGGTTCTAGGGATCGAATTCAGGTTGTCAGGCTTGGTGGCAAGTGCCTTTACCCACTGAGCCATCTCACCAGCCAAGACTGGATTCTTCTAACAATATGGAGTTGACACTGTGAGTCTGCACCTCCAGATCTCAGATTCCATGGAGCTACAATTCAGGGCCTATCATGAAGCTAGCGCCATTTTCATTGAGATTTCTTGTTTTGTGGTTTGTTATTTTGTTTTCTTTCTGTTTTTGTTTTAGGCAGGCCCTCCGAATAGCTTATAACTTACGATGTAGCCTAGGCTTGCATGAAACTTTCAGTCCTCCCTCTACAGCACTCGGAGTACTGGGATTACTGCTGTGGGACATGCCTGGCTTTCTTTATACTGAAAACGTATAGTGAAAAATCAGTTCTTCTACCTTTTTGAAATGTGCAGTGCATGATGATGCTGTGCAATGTCCACTACATTGAACAGTTTGGGGGCCAGCAAAATGACTCAGCAACTAAAGTGGCTTGCTGCCAAGTCTGACAACCTGACTTCGATCCTGAGAACCCCCATGGTGGGGGCCTCCACACACTCCATGGCATGCACATTTGTACATGCACGCATGCACACACACACACACACACACAAAATAAATGTAATGAAAAAGTAAAAATAGACTTGAAAGACGTTGAACAAGTTTATTGAAATATTATTTATGTACAAATAATTTACCAGAATGTGTAGCTAGTTGGGGATCCTAAGTTCAAGTCTAGACTACATAGTGTTTTCAAGGGTACCCTGGGCAACTTACAGAGACTCTATCTCAAAAAAGATAAGCAGAGTGGTTTGGATCGAGCTCAGGGGGAGAACACTTATACAGCATATGTAAAACCCTCGGTTCAATCCCCACGACTGAGCAAATAGGAAAAGTGGCTTTTATTGTATACAGAGACTTGCACATCAACTACCACAGTCGAATTTAGAACACTCTTGTCACCTGCAAGAAATCTTCACATTTGGTTGGTTTGTTTCATGAGCTTTTGTTGTTTTGTTTTTTGACAAGGTCTCACTATGGAGCCCAAACAACGCTTGAATTCATGAATGCTGTGGTTATAGGCATGGGTCACCACACTTGGTTTTCAAAGTCCTTTTTTTTTTTCATATAGCCCCAACTGTCCTGGAACTCGTTCTGTAGACCTGGCTGGCCTCGAACTCACAGAGATCCACCTGCCTCTGCTTCCCAAGTCTAGGATTTTTTTTTAAATGTGTGAGTGTACTGTCTACGTGTAGGTTGGTGCACCCATGTCGTGCAATGCCGCAGAGGTCAGAAGAGGGCATTGGATTCCTCTGGAACTGGAGTTAAAGATGGTTCTTAGCCACCATGTAGATGCTGGGAATCGAACCTGGGTCCTCTGCAAAAGCAGTCGGTGCTCTTAGCCACTGAGCCATCTCTCTAGCCCCCCAAGTGCTAGGATTAAAGGCATGTGCCACCACGCCCAGCTCAAAGTCCTTTTTTAATATTTTATTATTTGTATGTTATGGATGTATTGCCTGCATGTACGTAAGTGCACCCATGTTGCATAGTGCCGGAGGAAGTCAGAAATGCTGGATGCTGGATCTCCTGGAACTGGAGTTACAGATAATTGTTAGCTACCATGTGGGTGCTGGGAACCAAACCCAGGTCCTCTGCAAGAGCAGCCAGTGCTCTTAACCAATGAGCCATTTCTCTAGCTCCCCCCCAATTTTTTTTTTTGTTTTTTTGAGATAGGGTCCCCCTGTAATCCCACCTGGCCTAGAACTCACTATGTAGACCAGGCTGCTCTTGAACTCACAGAGATCTGACTGCCTTTGCCTCCTGCTGGGATTAAAGGTGTACACCTCTGGCATCCACAATTTTTTTTTAATTTTATTTATTTAAAATTTTTGGGGGGTCTTTTTGAGACAGGGTCTCCCTGTAGCCCCAGCTGTCCTGGAACTCATTCTGTAGACCAGGCTGGCCTTGAACTCACAAAGATCCGCCTGCCTCTGCCTCCCAAGTGCTAGGATTAAAGGCGTGCGCCACCACGCCCGGCTCACAATTTTTTTTTTATTTTTTTTTTAAATTTTTTATTTATTTCTGTATGTGTATGAATGTACTGTCTGCATGCAGGTCTGTGCACCCGTGTCGTGCAATGCCGCGGAGGTCAGAAGAGGGTCTCGGATTCCCCTGGAGCTGGAGTTCTCCTGGAATTGGAGCTTCAGACGGCTCTCGGCCGCCATGTGGGTGCTGGGGATCGAACCCGGGTCCTCTGTAAGAGCGGTCGGCGCTCTTAACCGCTAGGCCATCTCTCCAGCCCCACAATTTTTTTTTAAATAATAAAGTATTTTATTTTTTAGAGCTGGGCGTGATGGCGCACGCCTTTAATCCTAGCACTTGGGAGGCAGAGGCAAGCGGATCTTTGTGAATTCAAGGCCAGCCTGGTCTACAGAGCGAGTTCCAGGACAGCTGGGGCTACAGGGAGACCCTGTCTCGAAAAGACAAAAAAAAAAAATAAAAGTATTTTTTTATTCTTTTTTTAAATTTTTGTATGTGTATGAATGTACTACTGTCTGCATGTAGGTTTGTGCACCCATGTTGTGCAATGCTACAAAGGTCAGAAGAGGGCGTCAGATTCCCCTGGAATTGGAGCTAAAGACGGTTCTCAGCCGCCATGTGGGTGCTGGGGATCAAACCCGGGTCCTCTGCAAGAGCAGTCGGTGCTCTTAACCGCTAGGCCATCTCTCCAGCCCCCACAATCTTTTTTAAAATGTTCTACATTTACTTGTTTATTGCAGGGTGGGCATGTGCATTCACTTGTTTATTGCAGGGTGGGCATGTGCATTTACTTGTTTATTGCAGGGTGGGCATGTGCATTTACTTGTTTATTGCAGGGTGGGCATGTGCATTCTGTGGGAGGCAGTTTTCTCAGTCCACTCTGGGATTCCAAGGGATGGAATTCAGGTTGGCAGGCTAGGAAGGAAGCACAGGCTGAGCCATCTCTGCCAAACTCCCCACACACAAAAGAAACTGATTGCGGAAGCTGTCCTCTCAGTTCCCTCCCCACCTCACCCCTGCTCATCCCTAAGCCACCACTAATCTGCTTTCTGTTTCTGTGGCTCTTCCTGCTCTAGATACTTGTAGAAATGCGATCATAGAATATATGCTCAACCAGGACATGTTGGTGCACACCTGTGGTCCTAGCACTTGGGCAGGAGGATCAGAGATCCAAGGTTATACCCAAGGCCAGCCTAGGCTACAGGAAACCATGCCTCAACAAACAAAAACAAAACTAGAGAAAATATTTTCCAAAGCCTCCAAAACTGATGGGATTGATTAACTAGAGAGAGAATAAATGATCAACCAGCACAGCCATCAAATCCCAGAATATTTGCATCATCCACAAAACAAACTCCATTCCTGTTAACAGTCAGACACCCCAAGCCCCATGTCCCACTCCCAGCAACCACTAACCTATTGAGGTAAGCACTGGCTGACCTGGAACTCTCTACATAGACCAGGCTGGGCTTGAACTCTCAGAGATCCACCTGGCTCTGCCTCTCAACAGCTAGGATTAAAGGCAAATGCCTCCATCCCCAGCTTATTTTTTAAAATTTGTATGTGTGTACTACATGTGTGTCTCATGCATGTGGGTTTGCAGGCACACTGAGAGAGGTCAGAACAGGACACAGGGCCCCTTCCTCTATTGCTTTCTGCCTTATTGCCTTGAAAGAGAGTCTTTCACCCAAACCAGAAGTTCAGCTCCCTAGATAGGCTGGCGGGTGGTCTTGGATGTGCTTGTCTCTGTCCTACAATGGTGAGGTTACAGGTATGCACAGCAACACACAGCTTTTTTCACATGAGTGCTGGAGGATTTGAACTCAGATCCTTGTTCTTGCAAAGCAAGCACTCTTCTCCATTGAGCCATCTCACAGCCTTCAGTCTGTTTTGTCTCTGTGGATTTGCATATTCTGCACATTGATGTCAGTGGAATCAGGTGGCCTCTTCTGTCTGGTTTCTTTCATTTAGCATGTTTTCTTTTTTTAATTTATTTTATTTTATTATTTTTTTGTGTATGAGTGTATTGTCTGCATGTAGATTGGTGCACCCGTGTCGTGCACTGGCTCGGAAGTCAGAAGAGGGCATCAGATTCTCCTGGAACTGGAGTTAAAGATGGTTCTTAGCTGCCATGTGGGTGCTGGGAATCGAACCCAGGTCTTCTGCAAGCACAGCTGGTGCTCTTAACCACTGAGCCATCTCTCTAGCGCCTAGCATGTTTTCTAAACTCATCCATGTTATGGCATGTACTGTGTTAACAGTTCATGTAAATGTATTGCCAAGTGCTATTTCATTGCATGGACATACTTTTTTTTTTTATCTCATGAGACTTTTTAAAACAGAAGAATGGGGCTGGAGAGATGGCTCAACAGTTAACAGTACTGGCTGCTGTTGCAGAGAATCCAGGCTGGCTCCACCACATAACTCCAGTTCCAGGGGATCTGATACCCTCTTCTAACCTCCGAGGGCACTGCACAATACAGATGCACTTACATGCAACATAAAATAAAAATAATGAAGTATTTTTTTATTTTTTTTAATGAGAATGGCTACCACCAAAACAACATAAACAAATGCTGAGAGAGCTGTGTGGACAGTCTCTCTCTCTCTCTCTCTCTCTCTCTCTCTCTCTCTCTCTCTCTCTCTCTCTCTCTGTAAAAGAACCAGTGTAGCCGTTGTGCAAATCACCATTGAGTTTTCTAAAAAAAAAAAAAAAAAAAAACCAAAAACCGAATACCTAAACAAAAAAAAAACTCTATGACCCACTCCTGGTACATGGGCAGAGGACTCCAAGAAGTCTGCCACACAGATGCTTGTATAACCCATACAATAAATATGTTTTTTTTTAAATACATATTTAAAAATACATGAGACTGCCAGGTATGGTGGTGCACACCTTTAGTTCCAACACTCGGGAGGCAGAGGTAGTCAGATTTCTGTGAGTTCAAGGCCAGCCTGGTCTACATAACACGTTCCAGGACAGCTAGGGCTACAGGGAGACCTTGTCTCAAAAAGGCCAAAAATAAAATAAAATACAGGAGACAAAAGTGGAGAGATGGCTCAGTTGGTGAAATCACTAACCCTGCAAACCTGACCATGTGAGTTGGATCCTGGAAACCCGTGTGAGAAGCCAGATGCAGTGGTGTACACCTGAACTTAATGCAGTACACGCACGCGCACACATGCACACACGCACACACGAACACAGGCTTATGCACACGCACACACGCACACACACAAACACAGGCACACGCACGTGCGCACACACACACACATGCACAGATATCCAATTTTTTTAGTTTAAAAAAGTAGTCAACCGGATGGAGAAACAAGGAAACCCAAAGCAAGGGTTCTCTGCTTCATTTCGGAGGCTGGCTGCATTTCCTGTTAGCTGAGGGCTCTCTTACGGTACTGAAGGTGGTACTGCCCATGAAGATGCAGGTGACCATAGTGGCGCCTGCCTGAATCTCAGAAAGCAGGGTCAGGCAGGACTTGGTGGCCAGCCTGAGCTTCAGAGTGAGACCATGCTGCAAAAAACAAAAGCTGAGCTTTGTAATGCAAATGATGTCTAAAGATTTCCTAGTAGACTCACCAGATTTTAAATCACTTTCCACCCCACTATGCCCACTCAAAATAATTTCTAGGCAAATCATTCTACCCCAAGGATACCAAGTTACCGTCTGGGGCCAGATACGCTCCTGTCTCTCCTAGCTAGTGGGCCTGTGCTCCCAGCATGTTGGCATCCACCCTGCCAGCCTTGCTTGTCTGCAACAGCGTAGTATAACTGCTGTGAGGCTTGCGGGGGGCCTCCTGCTTTCAGATGACATAGGAGGGACATAGAGAAGGTCACCAGTGTCATCAAATGAGATCCACTGACAAATATTCACATGAATCATGGAGAGCTCTAGGTCTCCATTGGATCTTAGCTGTCTTTTGAGTCAAGGCTAGACCAGCCTGGGCTACAGAGTGAGACCCTTTCTCAAGAAGCAAAAGCAAAAACAAAATTTTCACTAAGTAAAAAGCTAGGGTGAAAGGGAGGCTGTAGAGCTGTTCAAGGTCCTGGAACTCAGTCTTATTGCCTAGGGTTAGGGTTCCAGGACAGCTGGGGCTACAAGGAGACCCTGTCTCAAAAAGACAAAAAAAAAAAAAAACAACCCAAGCCTGGCCTCTCAAGCTTCCCCATCCAGCTCCGATCACTTCTTCACAGATATGCTTCTGCCATCTGTCCTGGGGACCCTTCTTCACTAGTACCCTTCCTTGGGTATCTGGTCATAGTGCCGAAAAATTGGCGACTAGAGACCTGCACGGCAAATTCCCAAGAATGAAGAGCAGAGAAATGCAAAGAAACTTTTAGACGGATTGAGAGGCAGCATTTTAATTTATAAACAAGAAAGAAAGGATGGCGCTGTGCTCCTGGAAGTGTGGTTGTGGCCTGGTAGCATCGGGGCATCCTCTGAGCCTGGTTAAGAACACAGAACCAGGGGCTGGAGAGATGGCCTGGGTTCGATCCCCAGCACCCACATGGTGGCTGAGAGCCGTCTGAAACTCCAATTTCAGGAGAACTCCAGTTCCAGGGGAATCCGACGCCCTCTTCTGACCTCCGCAGCATTGCACGACACGGGTGCACAAACCTGCATGCAGACAGTACATTGATACACATACAGAAATAAATAAAAAAATTAAAAAAAAAAAAAAAAAAAAGAACACAGAACCTCATTCCACATCTACTGTGTAACAAGACCCCAGAGGGCTGAGGACACATTAACATTTGCAAAGCACTGGGCTAGAACATTTATTAATGCAGGACTTTGCTTTACAATGTGTTCTGAGGCCAAAATAAACCCTCTTAAAGTAGCAAAAAAATAAAAAATAATAAAAAAAAATTTCGAGCTGGGCGTGGTGGCACACACCTTTAATCATAGCACTCAGGAGGCAGAGGCAGGCAGATCTTTGTGAGTTCAAGGCCAGCCTGGTCTACAGAGTGAGTTCCAGGCCAGCTGGGGCTACAGGGAGACCCTGTCTCGAAAAGACCAAAAAATAAAAAAATAAAAAACTGCAAGAGAGCTGAACATGGCTCACACTCGTAATCCCAGCACTCTAGCAGAGGCAGACACAGATCTCAGAGTTTCCCGTCACCCTGATCTACACAATGAGTTCCAGGCCAGTCAAGGCTACATATCGAGACCATGACTCGAAATAAAACAAAATAAAATGGGAAATCAAAAAGAAGATAAATTGTTGAGAGAGAAGATGAATTTTAATGTGTGAATATTTGGCTGGAACCAGGTTAAATAGTGAGAATAGCCCCAGTTCACACCCAAACGCTAGTGTAACCCCCGGGGGAGATGGGAGGCTTTTGTTTTCATTTTTTAAATTTGTATTTGTTTATATTTATGTGTATGAGTGTTTTGTCTGGGTGTACAGCAGTGCAGCACACATGTGTGGTGCCACAGAGGCCAGAAGAGGGCATCAAGAGCCCCAGAAACTGGAGTTAACAGATGGTTGTTAGCTGCCATGTGGGTGCTGGGATCCAAACCATGGTCCTCTGGAAGAGCAGACAGTTCTCTTAACTGCTGAGCCATTTCACCCTGTTTTTAGTTTGTGTTTTTCTGGGGGTTTTGTTGTTGTTTGGTTCAGTTGGTGTGTGTTTGTTGTTTGTTTGTTTATTTGTTTTGAGACAAGTTCTCCCTGTAGCCCCAGCTGGCTTAGAACTCAGTATGCAGACTAAGCTGGCCTTGTCTTGTCAATGTCACAGAGATCCACCAGCCTCTGCCTTCTAAAGTACTGGGGTCAAAGACATGCATCACCATGTTCTGCTGTGGTTTGGATGGGGCTTTTTATTATTTTCCCCTATTTATTTATTTATTTATTTTTATTTTTGGTCTTTTTGAGACAGGGTCTCCCTGTAGCTCCAGCTGTCCTGGAACTTACTCTGTAGACCAGGCTGGCCTTGAACTCACAAAGATCCGCCTGCCTCTGCCTCCCAAGTGCTAGGATTAAAGGCGTGCGCCACCACGCCCGGCTCCCTTTTTATTTTATGTGTATCCATGTATTAAGTGCATGTGTACAAGTGAACCCGTGTCATTCAATGCCTGCAGAGAACAGAAGAGGGCATCAGATCCCCTGGAACTGGAGTTACAGACAGTTGTTAGCTGCCATGTGGGTGCTGGGAATTGAACCTGAGTCTTCTGCAAGAACAGCCAGTGTTCTTAACCAGTGAACCATCTCTCCAATCCCAGTTTTGGTTTTTGAAACAGTCTCATTCCTTGGCCCAGGCTAGAATTCTAAGATTCATTTTCATTTATGTCTATGTGAGCCACAAGTTTGTGGGTACAGGTGAAAGCCAGAAGAGAGCTCAGGATCCCCCTGGAGCCAGAGTTACAGGCAGTTGAGGAGTGGACATGGGTGCTGGGAACTGAACTCTGGTCCTCCGGAGGAAGAGGGTTGTATTCATAAACACTGGACCATCTCTCCAGCCTGAGAAATACTTTGAGATTTGAAGCCTTTGGGGGGCCAGGAATCCTAGTACTCAAGCACAGAAGGAGGAACACCACTGTTTAAGCTTGGACTGGGAGCACGCTGGGCCCCCAGTGGGGGGCCATTAATAAACTGTAGGTGTGCCACAAAGTGAAGGCACCCAAGGGTGCAGGGACATGGGTCAGGGTGGGGCTGAGGGGCTTGATAAGGCCTGGATTTTGTTTTGCTTTACCTTTTTCCCCCCCTAAGGTGTGGTCTTGCTATATTTGTAGCCCGGGCTGGCTTCACCCTCACTGTGTAGCCCAGGCTAACCTAGAACTCCACATCCTCCTGCCTCTACCTCTGTAGTGTTAGGGTTACAGGGATGTACTCCCACACCCTGCCAAGT
The DNA here is from genome assembly GCA_009823505.1 of Rhizomys pruinosus. NCBI lineage: Eukaryota > Metazoa > Chordata > Mammalia > Rodentia > Spalacidae > Rhizomys > Rhizomys pruinosus. Next base: position 1,763,252 of record VZQC01015123.1, read on the forward strand.
ATTTCTTTACTATTTATTTATTTACTTACTATTTATTTATGTACTTACTTACTTTTGGTATTTTTGAGACCGGGTCTCCCTTTAGTCCCAGCCGGCCTGGAGCTCTCTATGTAGACCAGGCTGGTCTTGAACTCACAGAAATCCTCCTGCCTCTGCCTCCAGAGTGCTGGGATTAAAGGCACGTGCCACCACGTCTGGCTTCTTTATTTTAGAAGCAGGGCCTCACTATGTAGCCCTGGCTGGCCCGGTACACAGAGACCTACCTGCCTTCCTAGTACTGAGATTTGACCAGCTTCGATTGCTTTTTTTTTTTTTTTTTTTTTTTTTGCAGAACAGGGGCTGGGCTGCAACTAGTACGTAGATCAGGCTGGCGTTGAACCCACAGCTATTCCATCGTGATAAAGGTTCGTGCACCACACCATGCCAGGCTCAATTCTTTTTTTTTTTTTTTTTTAAGCAACTAGTATGGCCATCCCGGTGCACATCAGGGGGCTGTGCCTGGTCTGATCTTGAATTCTGGAGGTGAGGGGGAGCCAAGAAGTGATTCCCGTGGCTGCGTCCCGCGTGCCCACCGCGCAGACTCTGCCTCTTTCTTCCCCACGCAGGCCAAGCTCATCGTCCCCAACAGCACAGCAGGCCTGATCATCGGCAAGGGGGGCGCGACGGTGAAGGCGGTGATGGAACAGTCGGGCGCCTGGGTGCAGCTGTCGCAGAAGCCGGAAGGCATCAACCTGCAGGAGCGCGTGGTGACGGTCAGCGGCGAACCGGAGCAGGTGCACAAAGCCGTGAGCGCCATCGTGCAGAAGGTGCAGGAAGACCCGCAGAGCAGCAGCTGCCTCAACATCAGCTACGCCAACGTGGCGGGCCCCGTGGCCAACTCCAACCCTACCGGCTCTCCCTATGCCAGCCCCGCCGACGTTCTGCCCGCCGCGGCCGCCGCCTCCGCCGCCGCCGCCTCGGGGCTGTTGGGCCCCGCCGGGCTGGCGGGCGTGGGCGCCTTCCCCGCCGCGCTGCCCGCCTTCTCCGGCACCGACCTGCTGGCCATCAGCACGGCGCTCAACACGCTGGCCAGCTACGGCTACAACACCAACTCGCTCAGCCTGGGCCTCAACTCGGCCGCCGCCTCGGGCGTCCTGGCCGCCGTGGCCGCGGGCGCCAACCCCGCCGCCGCCGCCGCCGCCAACCTGCTGGCCTCCTACGCGGGTGAGGCCGGAGCCGGGCCGGCCGGAGGAGCCGCCCCGCCGCCGCCGCCGCCGCCCGGAGCCCTGGGCTCGTTTGCCCTGGCCGCCGCGGCCAATGGCTACCTCGGGGCCGGGGCCGGAGGCGGGGCCGGGGCCGGAGGGGGCCCCCTAGTGGCCGCCGCTGCTGCTGCAGGGGCCGCCGGGGGCTTCCTGACGGCGGAGAAGCTGGCGGCCGAAAGTGCCAAGGAGTTGGTGGAGATAGCGGTGCCCGAGAACCTGGTGGGAGCCATCCTGGGCAAAGGGGGGAAGACGTTGGTGGAATACCAGGAGCTGACAGGTGCCCGCATCCAGATCTCCAAGAAAGGCGAGTTCCTGCCGGGCACGCGGAACCGGCGGGTCACCATCACGGGCAGCCCCGCGGCTACGCAAGCCGCTCAATACCTCATCAGCCAGAGGGTCACCTACGAGCAGGGGGTGAGGGCCTCAAACCCTCAGAAAGTGGGATGAGGCCTGTGCTGTGCGTTCCCACCCTCTGTTCCTCCTCCCAACCCTCCTCCTCCCTCTCTTCCTGCCCCAACTCCCCGCCAGACCTCAGCTTGATGTGATCCCGCTGGCCTTGGGATGGGGCCGGGGTAGGCCTGGCTGCAATCTCCCCTTCTGGTAGTCATAGGCAGGATTGCGTGGTGGCTGGGGAGGGGACTTTGTCCCGAGCCCCCTCCCCAGCCTTGAACTGACCCCTCCTCCCTCCCTCCCTCCCTCCGCTTGACTGGGCCTGACTCCTCCCCCAGGGTCCAGGTCTGTGTGATATCTGTATATATGCATTTTGTTGATTTTAATAGAAAACAAAGCGTTATTTTCTCTTTTCTTTCCCTCCTTTTTTTTCCTTTTGAACTCTTTTTTTTTCTTTTTTGATAAGGATCCCTCTCCTTTATAAGTTTTTTGTTTCCATATGGGAGGAGGGGAGGGAGCCTCCAGATCATCTGGAGTGAGGTGCCTCCCCCCCAAACACACTATCCCCCTGGCCTCTCTGATGCAGCCGCAGATCCCAGGGGCTTAATGGGAGGAGAGGTAGCCCAGGAATCTGAGCTCAAATGGGGCGTTTGGAACAAGGACCCCAGAATTCCCAGATTTCCTCGGCTCCTCTGTCCCCACTGGAGTAACTAACTCCTCTTGGGTGGAACTGTCACTTGTGGTGTCAGCCAGGGATGCTTCTGCTGGGAATTAGGCCAGCTCTAGGACGCAGGTCCTGTCCTGTGAGCCGGATTGGTGGGAGACTTGGGAGCAAGCAGCTCCCTGTGGCATCTCTGCGGCTTTTCCTGTTTTCTGTAATGGGAACAAGGATCCCTGATGTGTTGTCACGGAATCAAGTATTTCCTGGGGTGCTTCCGGCAGCTTCTTCCAGTGTCACAGGAAGCAGTTCCCCAGACATCACTTCGTGTGATGGTGTCAGAACGGCACTTCCTTTGAGGTCCCCCGTGAAATCCCTTCTTTGAAGGTCACTTCTGTGATGCCGGGGTGGGGGCGTGTACTTCCTGTGGAGTCTGAGGTCACTGTCTGTGATATCATTCAGATGAAGCATGCGTTTCCTATGTTGGACAGTAGCCAGGGTCTTGATCCCTCTCCTTCACCTACACTCCTCTTCAGTGGGTGTTGGCCTGAAGGGGCTTCCTTAGGAAGACTTTAATGAAGGGTGGGACTTGAGCCCAATAGGGAGGATTCTAAGGAGAAAGAAAACAATACTATCAGGGTTATCTCCGTCTTAACACACCGTCTGTGAATTTGCCCTGGCAGGCAGGGATGGGAGATGAAACTAGTGAAAATGATTGTTAAAGGTACCCCCCCCCCAGCCTTGCCTTCTGTGTGCATGCATGCGTCTGCGTGGCTTCCCTTTCATTGACCAATGAGCCAAATGTAGGGTGACTGTCAGGCCAGCGCGACCTGGTGTAGAGTTCAGTGAGCCCCTCAAAGCTTAAGGTCCCTCGGGCTGAAAGGCCTTGTGTGGTCTGATGAATTCGATTGGTTTAGTGAGTTCCAGAGAGCTGGTATACATTGGCGATGTCTGGCGGGTCAGGATATGTAGTGTGCTCCGCCTATTTAGAGAACTGGGACGGGGACAAGCCAGGCAGCCCTGAGAGTCCTGTCCCTAGTTGCCTGCTTAGCATAGTGGCGCTGGGCTGCTTTCAAGACTGTTAGTTGACTGAGACTGAGATTTCAGGGCCTGACAAACCTATAGACTAGGATCGATCGCTGAGACACACCTGTTCCCTCCCTCCCTCCCCCTCCGGGTTGGAGAAGACCTCCAGTTCCTCTAACCCAAAGCAGGGTCCTCAGAGCCCTGGCTCCATCATCAGCATCTCTGGGGGAGGGGTACCCCGTGCCCACCCGTCCCCATCTGTCCCCTCGTAGGGCTTCCAGACCCTGCTCTTCTCCATGGCTTTGGGGGAATCTGGCCTCCTTGTTTCTCTCCCTTAAAAAAAAAAAAAAGAAAAAAAAAAGAAAAAAGGGGGAGAAAAAAAGACCATTCCTATCCCTGAAGCCTGGGGGGTCCCTACCCTTTGCTAGGAGAGCCACCCCCAAATCAAAATGTGAAAATCCTTAGAAAGCAATAGCCTTCGAGGTACCTCGCACTGACACCCCCCCCCCAGCCCTTCCACCTGAAGGGGAGGCTGTGGCTTGGCCACTGGGGTGACCTTTTCTTCTTCATCTCCCCAGTGAGGGCAGGCCCCATTTCCTTTCCCCTCCCCTCATCTCCCACCTCTGATCGCTGTTGCCCCCCCATACACACACACACACACACACCCTTAATCTCTACACTGAGCCCAGGTGGAGATTTCAGTGCCAAAACAATTCTTATACCACTTTGTACATATCTTGTACCGTTCGGGGCTGTAGGCACTGGAGGTCGGGGAGGCTCCCAGGACCATTGCTCCCCTCCACCTCTTAAAAGACCTTATAGTATTCTTTAGTAGCCCCGCCTTCGCTTGAGTAGTTATGTGTCTAGCTGGAATATCCCTCTGCAAACCCTTCAGCCTTTAGGAGGAGGAGGAGGAGGAGGGGGAGGAGTCAGGGAAAGGTGAATTGCAAGGTCTGGGAGTGGGGAGGTGGGACGGAGAGAGGTCATTTGCATATCATTTGCATCCTCACTAGGCAGCCTGCTTCCTCCCTTTGCTGGAGGCTGGGTCCAGTCCGCTGGCTCCAGTACTACAGTCACAAGGATGTGGCTCCGGAGGCTGGGCCTCCTGAAAAATGTCCCCTTGGGTGTCTGTGTGACAAGTCCCTCCCTATTCACCTTTCTCGAAGACCTCACCCCACCAGCCAGGCCTATGTAAAAGGTAGTTTGCTAGCTCCGTGAACTCTACCACTCCCCACGTTGGAGAGTGGGAGTCCACATCCCTTTCCCCATCGCTGCCTGGGAACTTCCACCATCTTCTCTATCCTGTGAAAGCCCCTTCTTCAATCTGACCTCGTTCTTTTTGTGCTGCAGTTTGTCCAGAGGGGACACAGATGCTAACCAGGAATGGGAATTATTTAAAAAAAAAAAAAATCCACAGTCCATGGCTTATTCCTGTACCTGCTATCAGCCAACCAGATCTCTGAGAATCTGAACAGCTTCTTCCCACCCCCTTCGTCAGCACCCAGTAGGTGCTTTCCCAAGTGTTGCCTGCATTGAAGATTTCCTTCTCATCTGCCCTCTACCTTCCAGAACCTTCCCCCCAGCGTTTCCCTCTATTTCTCTGGCTCCCTGTGGCTTTTGGGGTTTTCTTTCCTGCCCCCCCCAACTGTTCTCTGTCTTGTCTGTCTTCCTCTTCCCCCAAACTCTTTTAACTCTCTTATTTCCCTTTTTGGAAAAAAAAAGAAAAAGTGCCAAACTTCCTTGGAACTGAGCCGCTTTGGGGTGGGGGTGGGGGGATCTTGGAGGGGAAGAAACAAGACCACCTCTTTCAGAGGAGGCCCCAAGAGGCATAGAAAGCGTCTGTGGACACTGAGCTAAATTGGATCCTTCCCTTGTCCCTCTCGCCCTGAATTTTCTTAGAATCTTTATAAGAAAAAAAAGAAAAGAAAAGAAAAAAAAAAAACTCCCATTTTTGGATGCCCCCCCCCACGTTCCACCAGCCAAGGAGAACCCCTTTTGCCTCTTTCTGGGCAAATCTGTAGAAATTGGGGAGGGAGAGACAGTCTCCATCCCTCCCTTGCTGGCCCAAGGGGGCGACTGTGCCAAATCCACCAACTTCATCCTCTGTCTTGGGCGGGGCTCTGAGCCAGCCTCCCCAGCTGTCATCCTCTTTGTCCTTCCTGGCCATCTCTATATGGCAGGGAACCTTGCTGCAATAACTAGTTGGGTAGGGGGTCAGAAGGCGCCAATTCTGCCATCTCTATCTGCCCTGGTGGGAATTGAGGAAGCCTGGTAAGAGTCAGTCTTATGGAAGGTTGGGGACTTATACGCAGAATATTAGGGTACCACTTTGTTTTCTGTGGTATTTCTTCTCTACTCTTGACCAACCAATCCCCTTGGGGGTCTCCTCACTCTCTTTTGCCCTTCCCATCCCCAAGGCCCATATTTCCCTTATTACTTTGTAGCTGATTGGTCTCCAGCTGTTTGGAAAAGGAGGGAGTGTGTCCGTCTGGCATGGACTCCTGCTGTTCCAAGCCTAAAATGACAGGTTCCTTGGTAAAAAGCGTTCCAATTCACCAGAACCGCTGGGCCCAGGATCCAGGACTGGGTTGCACACCTGCGGCCACAGCCAGCCAGGCTTGCACTGTGCGCTGTGCACCTGTCCCAAGCGCCATCCGGAATCGAGACCGGCCTTGGCCCAGGAGAGCCTGAACTGAGAGCCACTGAGGGAGAGAAGAGAATCGTGATACCCAGGTTGGGGGGATGGGTGTTGGGGGGGATGGACCACCCCCTGGTTTCCAGCCAGCCTTGCTGTCCTGAACCCTCTGCATCGCAATCAGTGGCCCCAACGTCCCTGCTTCTGTTTCCAGCCCGTGGGGGGGGGGGTCAGTCGCTGGGTGGCACGGAGGGAGGGCAATTCTTTGTGGAGGGTGGTGGTGGTGTTGAAGGCTGTTGGTTTTTTTTAACCCGTCTCAGACGGTCTAGGACACTAGTCTCCTGGAACCACTATAGGGAGACACCCCCCTCCCTCATCCCTTTCCCCTCTCCTCCTCTCACCCCTCAAAACCACCAACCTCTCATCTTCTAAGTGACTCCATCACCACCGGCCACCACCGGAACCTGCGGCCTCATTGCTCCAGCCCGCCCCACTCGACCGTCAGACTCGCTCATCGAACTCTTTTTGATTAACCCTTTCTGTGTTCATCCCACGGAAAACTCTGTGTGTCCGGCAGGGGGGACGTAGGGGGGAGGCCAGGGGCAGTTGCTACCTTCCCTCCCATCTCCTCCCACCGCCCATGCCTCCCCATCCCATGCCCCACCCCCATCCCTCAACTCCCCCCACCCCAGGAGCCTCTAGAAAAACCTTTGCTGTTTGGCTTTACCCCCCCCCTTTAAAAGGCGGGTCCAGGGGTCGTGGCCTCCCCTCGGTGGAGGGCCCACTCCTGCTGCCCCCCCCCCGATGGATGAATCTAGGATACCTTTGTAAGAGTTCATACTCTCGGTACTCAAATCCGCCCCTCTCTCCGATCCCATTGCCTATCTTTATCCAAGCTTCCGGTCGTGTCTTCCCTCCCATCCCTTCTCTTGGTTTCTAGTACAGAATTGTATTAATTTTCTTTTTCAACTGGAGGAGGTCTCCGGGAAGCACCATGTGCTGAACTCTTTTCCTGTTAGAGGCTGATGGGCTCAAGTAGAGCAGTGAAGGGTGCTTTCCAGATACAGAGACTGAGACCCAAAGAGGATGTGAGGTATCTTGGGTATGTGCCCCACACAGCCTTCATCTATCTTCGGGGGACGGGGTGGTGTAAGGGGGGGGTTCCATGCCAGAATTTGATTCTTCCCGCGTTTGGAATGACTCACCTGCTCAAGCGAGGGGCTGTGTGGTAGACACCTCCCAAAGTGGAAGGATGTTTGTATAAGCAATCCACAGGGTGACGCCACCATGGGCTCGACGAAATGGGCTATGGTTACCCCACGTCCATTATAGCCAGTTTGGTGATGGAAACCATATGGTCTATTTTCTTTTCTTCTTTTTTCTCTTTTTTTTCTCCCTGCCTGGCTTTTGAGACAGTGTCTCCCTGTACTCTTAGTTGGCTTGGAACTCACTCACTGTGTAGCTCAGGCTAGCCCGGGGCTCTCAGCCACCCAAGGCTGGCCTTGCACATCACCATGGCTGGCGCCATCCTGTTTTTTTTTTTTTTTTTTTTTTTTTTTTTTTTT
>VZQC01015123.1:1770861-1793361 GCA_009823505.1 Rhizomys pruinosus
CTCAACGGGGAATTTCCCCACACAAAACCCTGTTCAGGATTGTGAACAGGTTTGTGTTTGCCAGACCTACCCACGGTGGGAAATTTGTTTTGTGTCTATCGTGTGCCAAGTTTTGGGCTAAAAGAGAACTTCCAGATTCCAGTACAACATAGGCCCCCTTGAAGCCACACATATTTGAGTTGGTTTCATTCATTATTCTAGCTCTGGCACCTACAACAGGGCTTTACACATAGTGGGTGCTTAATAAACTTCTTTTAAAAAAGCAAATGACGTATTGAATCCAAGCAGAAACTGTATGATGTAGAAATAACATCTTTTTTAAAAAAAATCCCCATTCTACAAGTTGGCGAGGTAATGGCTCAGAGATGCAACATCTTGGGGATCTGAACTGGGGCCTGACAAATCCAAGCACCGGGCCCCATGGCTATCCTGGTGCTACTGGACTTGGGGATTTGCAGAACTGCATAAAAGAGGGGGGCATCCAGGAGCTATCTGTGGAATGTGGTTCTGCGTGGGTGGTGGTAACCCTGATTCCCTGGATAGGACACTGACACCCTGGAAGTTCAACCTCGAAATTCTTGCTGTCTTTAGCCACACTTATACTGGGATGTTCATCCAATCCAGAGAAAATAGCACACCCTTCCCTCCTCCCTTCATCTGAGACCATTCTCAAGGGTCCTCCCCCCTCCCCTAAATGCCCAGAGCCCTGCGTTGGCGGCTGCATTTGGGGTGTTCCGCCGAGCGGGAAAGATATTGAGGCAGAGGGTGATTTTTTGTTTGTGTCCACTTAGGTTTGTGTCGGCGGGGCACGGGCGCATGGCGTTCAAGAACACCCTCAAGTGGAATGCTTCTGGTGTGTTTCCACATGGGTCATCCTGGCACAAAAAAAAAAAAAAAAAAAAAAAAAAAAAAAAAAACAGGATGGCGCCAGCCATGGTGATGTGCAAGGCCAGCCTGGGGGTGGCTGAGAGCCCCGGGCTAGCCTGAGCTACACAGTGAGTGAGTTCCAGGCCAGGGTGAGTTATATAGCAAACCCTGTCTCAAAAGCCCAGGCAGGGGCAGGGGAGAAAAAGAAGAAAGAACAATAGACCATCTGGTTTCTATCACCAACTGGCTATAATGGACGTGGGGTAACCATAGCCCATTTCTGAGCCCCATGGTGCGTCACCCTGGGTGGATTGCTTAATACAAACATCCTTCCACTTTGGAGGTGTCTACCACACAGCTGAGCAGGTGAGGTCATTCCAACCGGGAAGAATAAATTCTGGCATGGAGACAAAACAGATAGATGAAGGCTGTGTGGGGCACATACCCAAGATACCTCACATCCTCTTTGGGTCTCAGTCTCTGTATCTGGAAAGCACCCTTCACTGCTCTACTTGAGCCCATCAGCCTCTAACAGGAAAAGAGTTCAGCACATGGTGCTTCCCGGAGACCTCCTCCAGTTGAAAAAGAAAATTAATACAATTCTGTACTAGAAACCAAGAGAAGGGATGGGAGGGAAGACACGACCGGAAGCTTGGATAAAGATAGGCAATGGGATCGGAGAGAGGGGCGGATTTGAGACCGAGAGTATGAACTGCTTACAAAGGTTCATAGATTCATCCATTCATTCTTTCATTCATTCACCCAAATAACATGTACTAACAGACAGCATGGTATAGCTCTATAATCCCAGCTACTTGGGAACCTGAAGGAAGAAGATGTTAAGGCCAAGGTTTGTCTAGGCTTCCAATTAAGTTCAAGGCTAGCCTGGGCAACTTAGAATCTGTTTTGAAATTTGAAAATACATAAAAGAAGCCAGACGCAGTGGCGCACGCCTTTAATCCTAACATGGATCTTTGTGAGTTCAAGGCCAGCCTGGTCTACAGAGTGAGTTCCAGGACAGCTGGGGCTACAGGGAGACCCTGTCTCGAAAAGACCAAAAAAATAAAAATAAAAGAGGTCTGAGATACAGTTCTGCTAGTTATGTGACTAGAATCCACCAATGAAGAGCTACTAGTATGGTGAGAAACTGAGGTATGGCTCAGTGGTAGAGCCCTTGCCTAGAATCCCCCAGTGAGGGGCTGAAGATGTGGCTCAGTGGTAGAGCCCCTGCCTAGAATCCCCCAGTGAGGGACTGGGGTGTGGCTCAGTGGTAGAGCCCCTGCCTAGAATCCCCCAGTGAGGGACTGGGGTGTGGCTCAGTGGTAGAGCCCCTGCCTAGAATCCCCCAGTGAGGGGCTGGAGTGTGGCTCAGTGGTAGAGCCCCTGCCTAGAATCCCCCAGTGAGGGGCTGGGGGTGTGTCTCAGTGGTAGAGCACCTGCTAGAATCCCCCAGTGAGGGCCTGGAGATGTGGCTCAGTGGTAGAGCACCTGCCTAGAATCCCCTACTGAGTGACTCAGTGGTAGAACACTCAACTAACACTACATCTTTTTAAAAAGCCAGACATAATTAGGCATAGTGCCACACACTTGTAATCCCTACACTTGGGAAGTAGAGGCAGGAAGATACTGAGTTCAAAGGCAACTTCAGCAACATAGTGAGCTCAAAGCAAACCTGGGCTACGTGAGATCTTTTCTGGAGGAAAGGGAGAGCTGGATACAAGGACCATGCTGCCACAATTCTGATATCTACATGCCATGAGCCAGATCTGCCAAACTTCTAGCACATAGTAGATCCTCCGAGGACTGCTGTGCTGTGAGTCCCAGCAGATTCTAGCCTGTGACTCTCAAGGATTGCCTGCTCTTCAGAAATATTTCCAAGCAGAGCATCTTGGGCAAAATAATTTTCCACCAGAAAGAAAGCGTGGCTCATAGGAAGTGGGGAGGGGCTGTGGGGTTATTTTCTGTTCTGATTTGGGAAAGCGGTCATGAACTCTCCCGGTTCAGGAGATGCGGAGTTGAGTTCCGGATGAAGGTGAGTCGTTAATTGGGGATTGTTTTTGTGTGCCCTCAAACCTCCTGCCCTTTCCTTCCTCTGCTGTGAGCAGGGCAGTTGAAGATACAGATGTTCCAGAAGAGAGAGAAAGCAAGCAAGCAGAGAAGTTGCCTGGAGGAGGGAGCTCACCCTCAGGAGGGCTGGGATGGGGATTGGAAGGAAGAGGTAGCCTAGGGTGTGGAAAGGTCACAGGTAACTGCAAGCTGTAACACGGGGAGCCAGGTCTTTAAGAGCTGCAAGAATACCAGTGATCCCAGCATTTACAAGACTAAGGCAAGAGGATTGAGAGTGCCAAGCTACCCTGCGCTGCATAGTGAGTTCCAGGCCAAGCTGAGTAACCCTGTCAAGAAAGACAGAGGGGCTGCAGAGGTGGGTACGCAGTTGGCTGCCCTTGCAGAAGACCAGGCAGGGTTCAGTTCCCAGCACCTGTATGGTGGCTAACAGCAGTCTGTAAAGTACAATTCCAGAGGCTCTGACGCCCTCTTCTGACCTGCATGCACATTGCATACACAGATACATTTGCAGACATGCAGAGGAAAAAAAAACTCACGTAAAATAAACATAAATAAAATTTAAAAATAAAGAGACAGAAAAACAGATTTGGGGGCTGGGCCATGAATCTGGCTCAGTGGTAAAGTGCTGGCCTAGCATGTATGAGACCCTTGACTTAATCTACAGCATGCACCTCAAATACATAAATAAACAGGTATGGTGGCAAACACCTGCAACTTCAGCACTTGAGAGGTGCAGGCAGGAAGATCAGTAGTTCAAGCCAACCCTGGCTAACAGTTCCAGTCAATATGGACTACATGGGCCAGCCTGTCTCAGTGGTGGCACACACTTTTATTCCCAGCACTCAGGAGGCAGAGGCAAGCGGATCTCTGTGAGTTCAAGGCCAGCCTGGTCTACAGAGCGAGCTCCAGGCCAGCTGGGACTAAAGGGAGACCCTGTCTCAAAAATATCAAAAAATGTTTTTTAATTAATTAATTAATTAATTAATTGAGGGGGTTCTAGGGGCAATCGCCAGTACCAACAAAGAAAGGCACCTCCAAGGAGAGCTGGCTCCCCTTGTTGGTGGCTCAAAACCCATTAACCTTACAGGGAAGCCGTGGTCCCTGCTCTTCTGGGTTAGAAAATTCAAACTTCCTGCCAAGGCAGGCATCTGATTGGGGAGACCAAACTCCAACCACACTGCATTCTATATACATGGTTTCTATAGTCATAGTTATGTGTTTTTCATTTTCAGGTTTTCTGAGGCTCTGTCTCTGTTTTGATTTTGAGGATGTCTTTTATTTTGACAATTTCAAACATGTACACAGTGTATCCTAGCCACACCCAACTCCACCTCTCCCTGCTGTTCTCCCTACACCTGCACATGTCCCTCCCACCTTCACATCCTCCCCTTTCCTTTTTAGTATTGAATTTAAAAAAATTTTTTCCTGGGCATGGTGGTGCACATCTTTAATCCTAGCACTCAGGAGGCAGAGGCAGGTGGATCTCAGTGAGTTCAAGGCCAACCTGGTCTACATAGCAAGTTCCAGGCCAGCTGGGGCTAAAAGGGAGACCATGTCTCAAAAAGACCAAAAAATTATTATTTTTATGTGTATGAGTGTATTGCCTGAATGTTCATAACTGCACCTGTGTTATACAATGCCCACAGAGTTCAGAAGAGGGCATCAGATCCTCTGGAACTGGAATTATGGAAGTTGTTAGCCACCACGTGGGTGCTGGGACTGCAACCCTGGTCCTCTGCAAGAGCAGCCAGTGCTCTTAACCACTGGGCATCTCTCCAGCGCCCCCTCCCTCTTTTTTTTTAAAGACAGGGTCTCACTAGTAACGTTGGCTGGCCTGGAACTTGCTACGTAGAGCAGTTTGGCCTCCAACTCACAGAGATCCACCTTCCTCTGCCTTCTGAGGGCTGGGATTAAAGCCAAAAAGCTACCATGCCTGATGTGGGGTTGGATTTTTGAGACAGGGTCTGACTCCACTCCCGACCAGCCTCTGGCCATCCTCCTGCCTCGACTTCCCCAGTGGTGGAATTATAAGCTTGAGCCCCATGCTTAGCTGGGTTTTATTTTTGTTCAATTTCTACTTTTTCACAGTTTTAGTTCAGTTTTTCTAGATCTGGCTTCTCTGTCTTATGTCCTCTGCAGTCCCATGCCTCTCCCTATTTCCAGCACAATCCCCCCCCCCTTTTTTTTTTCTTTTTGAAACAGGGTATTAGGTATCATTTTGTAGTACTAGCAGGCCTGGAACTCCCTATGTAGACCAGACTAGCCTGAAACTTGCAGACATTACAGAGGTGAGCCATCCCTTCTGGCTCCAGTTTCAGCTCCCTTTTTGAGGGGAGTCTCCCTTTTGACATTCACCCCATTTTTAGCTGACCCTGAAACTCAAAGTCTTCGGAGGGAAGATTAGGGGACAAGGAGGGAGAGAGTTGGTTATGGGTGTCTTGAGTGGAGGACCAAGTTTTGTCCCAACTGCAGAGCTGGGACGGGGCATAAATCAACACTTGGAGAGAGCTAGAAGAATCCAGTGAGTCTGTGGCAGAACAGGGGCTGAGCTCTGGGTCCAAGCCAGCCCTCAAGCCGACCAGCTTTAAGTTGTCCATGTGAAGGCTGGGACTCTCAGCCTTGTCCTCTTTGTCCAGTCAGCTTAGACCTGCAGGGAAACATAGCTCCGTTCTCTGGAAAAACGTACCCATACGCTTTGTAACTATTTAGTAAATACCTGGTTCTGTTTTAGACATGAAACATGCATCAGGGACAAAAACTAAAATCAAGAAAAATAAATAGCTTGTGTGGAGTGGCTCACACTCTAATTTCAACATGCAGGAGGAATGGACTGAATTCAAGGCCAATCTGGGATACCTGGTAAAGTCTAATCCAGTCTGGGCCACAAGGCGACACTGTCTCAAAACAAACAAAAACAAACAAATAAATGAAATGGGCTGAAGAGACAACTCAGGAGAGAATTGCAGCTCACCCAAGTTTGAGAACTGGAGTTCAAATCCCCAATACCCATGTAAGAAGCCAGGCAGGCACTTGGGATGTGGAGACATGACTCCTGTAAGGTAAGGTGGCTGCTGGCTAGACGAATGGGACTGGTGAGCTCTGCTTCATTGGGAGACCCTGCCTCAGTAAAGAAAGCAGAGAGTGATCCAGGAAGACACCCAACGTCAACCTTGTCTTCCAAGTGTGTGTGTGAATGCCTGCACACAGACCACAGACCTGCCTGCAGGTACACTCATACACGTTGAAACACACATATATACACACAAATGCAAAAAAGATGGCCAAAGTAGAAACAAACAAGAAAGAAAAAATACAGAGAGAGAAAGGAACAAAAGAAAAGGCAGGGATAAGAGTGAGCTTTCCGTTTCAAGCCCCTTACTCCTGGGATTCTAGCCCCCATATGCACGCAATACACTCATACACATAAAATAAAAATAAAGCCAGGCGTGATGGTGCATGCCTTTAATCCCAGCACTCGGGAGGCAGAGGCAGGCAGATCTCTTTGAGTTCCAGGACAGCTTGGTCTACAAAGCGAGTTCCAGGCCAGCTAGAGATACAGGGAGACCCTGTCTCAAAAAGACATAAATAAATAAATAAATAAATAAATAAATAAGTAAGTAAATAAATACAAAGGCTTTTAATAGGAGGATGGAGAGATGGTTCTGTGGTTAAGAGCACTGTCTACTCTTGCAGAGGACCCAGTTTGGTTCCCATACCCACACGTTGGCTAACAACCTTCCCTAACTCCTATTCCAGGGAATCCAACGCCCTCTCCTGGCCTCCACAGGTATTGCACGACACAAGGGCTCTTACCTGCAGGCAAAATACTCATGGACATAAAATATAAATAAATCAAAAAAATTTAAAGAAGAAGGAGAATGAACTTTAAAAAAATGGCAGCTATGACAGGACTGAGATTAGAGCTGGGATCAGTGTCAAAGTGAATCTCTGGTCGGGGCTGGGGTTAAGGGTTCAGCTTGGATTCTAACTAGGTCAGGATCCTAACGTGGTGGTCAAGAATAGAAACTGGCAGAGAGACAGAAGTAAAAAGGAAACTGAGGGAAACTTGGGCCAAAAGTTCAGACTAAGGCCGGGACAGGAGGATTAAATGGCGACACCGCTTTTGAAAGGGTGTGTGTTAAACCGTGGTCTACTCAGGGCTGACGCATGGTAGAGACTGATGGACACAGAAAGTTCATACTTCTTCTCCCACTTTGGATTTTTTTTTTTTTTTTTTTTTTTTTTTTTTTTATTTATGTATGTATTTATCTTTTTGACCTGGAGCTCACTCTGTTAGACCAGGCTGGCAGTAGACTCACAAGATCCGCCTGCCTCTGCCTCCCGAAAGTGCTAAGATTAAAGGCGGCGTGCGCCACCACGCCGGGACCTCCACTTTGGATTTTTAAGTCAGGCTCTCACTCTGTAGCCCAGGCTGGCCTCAAACTCACTCTGTAACCCAGGCTGGCCTCAAACTCACTCTGTAACCCAGGCTGGCCTCAAACTCACTCTGTAGCCCAGGCTGGCCTCAAACTTACTGCAAACCTTTCTGCCTGAGTCTCACTAGTACCATCACACTTAACATTCTTTTTTTTGTTGTTTTTCTTTTTCTTTTGAGACAGGTCCTCCCTGTAGCACCAGCTGTTCTGAACTCACTCTGTAGACCCAGGCGGCCCTGATCTCAGATCCACCTCCTCTGCTCCCAAGTGTCAGGATTATGGATGTGTGGCCACATGCCTACCGTACATTACTTGTCTTTAAATGTCTTCAAAGAGAAAATCTTATTTTCCTCTTTCTTTACTTTTCTTCTTCTCTCCATCTCTCTGTCCATCTGCCTGTCCGTCCCACTAATGCACTTAACATACATTCAGGCAAAACATCCAGGCACATAAATAGAAATATCTTTATTAACAACAATAAAAACTAGGCGGAGCGTGGTGGCGCATGCCGTTAATCCCAGCACTTGGGAGCAAAGGCAGGCGGATCTTTGAGTTCAAGCCCAGCCAGCCTGGTCTACAAAGTGGTTCCAGAGGACAGCTGGGCTACAGGGAGACACTGTCTCGAAAAGACAAAAAAAATAAAAATAAAAAACTAAAGGCAAAAAACAAATTAAATTCGTGTGGAGAGCAGAATCCTGTCATGTCCAAAAACATTTCTCCCCCAAGGAGCCTGGGTCTCTAGAAGGATTTTTGTTTTTTTTTTTTTTTTTTTTTGGGCTTTTTGAGACAGGTCGCCCTACAGCCCCCCAGCTGGCCTGGAACTGACTCTGTAGATCAAACTGGCCTGGCCCCTGAACTCACAGAGATCACACTGCCTCTGCCTCCCACATGCTAGGATTAAAGGCGTACACCACCATGCCTGGCCTTAGAGAGTGTTGTTTTTTTTTCCCCCTTTAGGGTTTTTAAGAGTCACAGGGAAGGCGGGAGATGGCTTAGAAGGTAATAGCGATTGCCACCAACTTGGATGACCTGAATTTGAATCTTGGACCATATGCCAACTCCTAAATGTTGTTCTCCTCCCTCCACACACACACTGTGACACACACACACACACACACACACAGTGACACTCACACAAAGATACACAGACACACAAAAATATATAAATAAATGTATTAAAATTTTTAAGGATGGCAGTACAAGGCTGGAGAGAAGACTCCAGCAGTTAAGAGCACTAGGGGGTTACTGTTCTTGGAGGAGACCTAGGTTTCTATCCCAGCACCCACGTGGTGGTTAACAATGGTCTGTAACTCCACTTCCAGGATTTCTGACGCATTCTTCTGTCCTCTGTGGGCATTGCACAACAAGAGTGTACTTACACACATGCAGGCACAACACTTGTTTATTTATACACATAAAAAATTAAATATACATTTGGTAAATAAAATGGTTTTTTCAAGAATGGCAGTATATAAAAATATGAAGGGCTGCCGGGTGTGGTGCGCACGCCTTATAATCCTAGACTTAGGAGGCAAAGGCAAGCCGAGCTTGTGAGTTGAATGCGCACCTGGTCCTACATAGGGATTTCCAGGATAGCTGGGGGCTACAGGGAGAACCTGTCTCTAGAACACCAAGAAAAAAAAAAAATATGAGGGCTGATCTTAAACAATAACAAGTCAGACATCACTCAAGGACGTAGGCAACTCCATCTGCAGCCCCACAGTTTCCGCTTCATTGTTCCAGTTCCCAGAACCAGGAGAGTCAGGAGGACCTGGGGCAGGATATAACGCGCCAAGCTCAACACCAGACCATTAGGAACCAAGTCTCTTAGGATCCAGACTCCTCCAGAATCTCGTAACTACTCAAGATCTAGCAGCTGGGACTGGTGGCATAAACTGTCATCTTAGATATTCAGGGAGACTTAGCCAACAGGATCTCAAGTTTAAATCCTTCCTGGGCTATAGAATGAATTCAAGGAAGACCAGCCTGGTGATGTTACTAAAAGCTATAACCAGAACCGGGAAATTGTAAGCTACGTGTGGTGCATATGCCGTTTAATCCACACTCTGGGGAAGCCGGGTCCGGGGGATCTCTGTGAGTTCAAAGGCCCCCTGGTCTGATAGCGAGCCTCCAGCCAGCTGAGGCTAAGGAGACCCTGTCTCAAAAAGAAAAAAAAAAAAAAAAACCCTGGGAAAATGTAGTTCAGAAGTACAGTACCTGCCTAGTTCAGAAGTACAGTACCTGCCTAGAATCCCTCAGTGAGGGGCTGGAGGCATGGCTCAGTGGTAGAGCACCAGCCTAGAATCCACCAGTGAGCAGTGAGGGGCTGGGGGTGTGGCTCAGTGGTAGAGTATCTGCCTTGAATCCCCCAGTGAGGAGCTGGTGGTGTGACTCAGTGGTAGACCTCCTGCCTAGTATCCATCAGTGAGGGGCTAGGGGTGTGGCTCAGTGATGGGGCCCCTGTCTAGAATCCCCCCACTGAGAGGCTAGGGGTGTGACTCAGTGGTAGACCTCCTGCCTAGACTCCCCCAGTGAGGGGCTAGGATGTGGCTCAGTGGTAGAGCACCTGCTTAGAATCCCCCAATGAGGGGCTGGGGTGTGGCTCAATGGTAGAGCTTCTTCCTAGAATTCCCCCAGTGAGGGGCTGGGGTGTGGCTCAGTGGTAGAGCACCTGCATAGAATCCTCCAGTGAGGGGCTGGGGGTGTGGCTCAGGGCTAGAGCACCTGCCTAGAATCCGCCAAGGGCACTGTCTTAGCAAGGCCCTGGGCTCTATCTTCAGCACTGAACAGGAAAGTAAAGAGGACACACATTGAGGAGACTAGGCCAGACAGGCAGGCGGCCATCCTGTCTGTACCTTGATGGGAGGCAGGTAGGAGGAGCTGCATTCTGTGAACTGAGCAGCAGACACAGGCCTGGAAAGGTCTTTATCCCTGGGATTGCTGGTGTGACTAATGAAACCAGGAAAACTGCTCTGGCATTGGACCGCTGAGTTGGGGGCGTGGTTATCAGGCCTAGGTCGTGAAGAAGGGTCGCAGACAGGATAGTCTTGGAGCTAATCTTAAGAACCCAAGAGCTGGGGCTGGAGAGATGGCCTAGCGGTTAAGAGCACCGACCTTTCTTACAGAGGACCCGGGTTCGATCCCCAGCACCCACATGGCGGCTGAGAACCGTCTGAAACTCCAACTCCAGAACTCCAGTTCCAGGGGAATCTGACACCCTCTTCTGACCTCCGCAGCCTTTCGCGACACTGGTGCACAAACCTGCATGATGACAGTACATTCATACACATACAGAAATAAATAAAAATTTTTTAAAAATTAAAAAAAAAAACCCCAAGAGCTCTAAGACCAGCACTTGGAAGGCAGAGGCGTGCAGATCTCTGTGAGTTCAAGGTCAGCCTGGTCTACATAGTGAGTTCCAGACAGCTGGGCCTACAAGGAGACCCTTGTCTCAAAAAGACCCCCCCCCAAAAAAAAAACCCAAGAGCTATGGGACTGGAGAGATAGCTCAGCAGTTAAGAGCAGTGGCTGCTCTTGCAGAGGACCTGGGTTCAATTCCCAGCACTCACATGGTGGCTAACAACCATCCACAGGTCCAGTTCCAAGGGATCCATTGCTTTCTTCTGCTCTCCACCGGTACTGCATGATACAGGTGCACTTACATACGTGCAGGTAGTACACTCATACACATAAAATAAAAATATAAATAATAAAAATTTCAAAACAGAACAGATCTAGAAAGGACCAAAGACATTGAAAGAGCCACCATATTCTTCAATGCAGGGTGTCTCCGTGAAACCCAGGCCTCTCAGCTATGATTGCTATAGATAGCACCTCTGTCTTCTCCTTCCAAGCACTAGAATTGCAGGTGAGCTGCCACACCCAGCCAGCATTTACCCAGGATCTGGGGATCTGAACTCAGATCCTGATACTTTCACAGCAAGTGCATTCTCCACAGAGCCTCTCTGGGTCCCATGCAGAGCTTTGTGCCTACTATGCTGGCTCTCGAATCCTCACAGCTAGTGAGCTGGGGGTCGAAACCAAGTAAACTCTGCCCAGAACTTGAGCAGATTTGTCACGGTGTTTCACATACCCCTGGGGTGAACACAGGGAAACCTATAACCAATACTTTATAACCTATAACCAATACTTTATAACCTATAACCAATACTTTATAACCTATAACCAATACTTTATAACCTATAACCAATACTTTATAACCTATAACCAATACTTTACACACAGGAAATCACTCACCCAGACTGGCTATCTCATCTATTATGCCCACCCCCAGACCCTTTTTTTTTTTTTTGTCTTTTTGAGACAGGGTCTCCCTGTATCCCCAGCTGGCCTGGAGCTCACTCTGTAGACCAGGCTGGCCTTGAACTCACAGAGATCTACCTGCCTCTGCCTCCCAAGTGCTAGGATTAAAGGCATGTGCCATTATGCTCAGCTTTGTTTTGTTTGTTTGTTTGTTTTGTTTTGTTTTGTTTTTTTGTAGACACAGTCTCACTATATACCCCTAGCTGGCCTGGAACTCATTCTGTAGACCAGGCTGGCCTTGAACTCACAGAGATCTGCCTGCCTCTGCCTCCCAAGAGTGCTAGGATTAAAGGTGTGCACTACCACACCTGGCAATAAAATGTTTTTTAAAGAACAAAGATTCTGGAAGTTGGAAGGACACAGAACTTTGGTTCGAAAAACTAGTTTGACTTGGTGCAAATCCTCCTGGCCTGGTAACTGATGTGGCACCTGCCCCTGTCGCAGCTCTGTGCCATCCTAGGAAGGACAACCATTCCCTCTGGTTCGGTCTTCCGTCTTGTGTGCTTTGCTTTATGTTTGAGGTAGAGGTCTGAGGTGTCTGCCGATAAGCCGCTCACAATTGAGTCTGGCAAAGGCCAGATGGTAATTATTATGAAGGATGACTCAGTTTATCTAAGGGGCAGAGACGAAACCAGACAGCCTGAACTTGAGACTTAAATTAATGGAAACCTGTGTGTTTAGATACAGTTTTTTAGGGTGCCTTGGAGAATTTACAAATAGTGAAAGGAACATAGGGACGGATAGAGATATCTCTCTTCCCCCACAACCGGGCATGGTGGTGCATGTTCGATAATCATAGACAGCAGGAGGCAGAGGCAGGGGGGTCGCTGTGAGTTTCCAGCCAGCCTGGGTACTACATAGTAGTTTCCAGGCCAGCTGGGCTAACCAGGGAACCCTGTCTCAAAAAAAAAAAAACAAAAAAACGCTTGGTCTCTCTTCTCTCTCTTGCAGCAGGCAGCGTGGAGGGCCACCACTAGGACCGTCCCCAGGACTTGGAAACAGAAGAAGGAAACCGAGGTTTCATGGAGACTTATACGGACAAGCATCAGCTACATGAGGACCCTGTCTCAAAAAAGAAAGAAAGAGCAAAGAAAACAAGATGGCGAGTTGGAGAGACAGGCGTGGAGAGGATGGTTTCAGATCTTAAGAAGGCACGTACTGCTTCTTGCAGAGACTTGATTCAGTTCCGCAGCACCCCATGGCAGCTCACAACTATCTGTTACTCCAGTTCCTAGGGGAATCCATGCCCTCTCCTGATTCTTTGGGTACCAACCAGTCACCCATGTGGTACAAGTCCCGTATGCAGATGAACATTCATAGGCAGAAAACAAAATAAAACTTAATAAGAAGGACGCGGGCGTGGTGGTTGCAATTCCATATTAAGCCGAGCGACTCGGAGGCAGAAGGCAAGGCAGATCTCTGTGAGTTCAAGGCTACACTAGTCTACAAGTGAGTTCCCAGGCCAGCAGGCGACGGGAACCATGATCTCAAAAAGATAAATTAAATAAAGAAAGAAAGAAAGAATTAAGAAGAAAGAAAAAAATAAAGAAGAAAAAAGAAGAAAGATAACTTGATAGAGAGGGCACCTACAAGGATAAAAGAAATTTCTATCCTGTCAGTCCCTGCTTGAATCTCCCACCATCCTACCTGTTCCCATGGAAATTCCATACCATCCACATTGATCTACAAAGCCCCACATCATACACTGTGACCTGGAGGGGCCACAGGCTCAGCCTCACTGCTCTCTACAATGGACCAATCACATAAGCTTTTATCCTTTCCATGTCTAGCCACTTCTAATTACGTATGTATTTTTTTTAGTTGGTTTTCTTTTTTTTATTTTGCATTAATTATTCTTTTCTATGTGTATGAGTGTATTGCCTGCATGCTTTTAAGTGCACTTGTGTTGTGCGCAGAGGTCAGAAGAGGGTGTCGGATTCCCCCTGGAACGGAGTTAAAGATGATTTTTTAGCACCATGGTGGGAGTTCTGGGGATGAACCCCCCACACACGGTCCTCTTGCAGAGAGTCGACAAATCTTAACTGCTAGGCCATCTCCGCAGCCCTGTCATTGTACTTCAAGAATAGCCCACTACTTGGGGGCCGGCAGGATATCTCAGCTGTTTAAGGTGCCCACCACCGAGCCACACGTACAAGGACCTGAGGTTCAATCCCCAGAAGCTTCATGAGAGGGCTGACTCTTGCAAGGTGTCATCAGATGTCCACATATGTGCCATGACATGAGCACACACACACACACACACACCACACACACACCTCATCTGTCTAGCCATCTTTCTTTGTAGCCACGTAACAAACATTGCTCATCATTGTCATTAGCATTTGGAAATCTGTGAGCCAGGTGCTGTTCTAGGCACAAGCAGGTGGTAAACATGGCCAAGAAAACCTGTCAGGAATGAGGTGTGACTTTTCCCAACATTATTGATTGGCTGGTCTCTTGTTAACCTGGGCCTCCCACCAAAATGTTTGCTCAGAAAGAGAGCATGCTTCTGCCTCCTCCCCCTCTAACAGCAGATATTTTAAAATGGTTGGAGAAGGATGCAGCAGTTTAAGACCACTACTTGGGCTGGCTGCTCTTGCAGAGGACCCCAGGTTCAATTCCATACCCCCACATGGAAGCTAACAAACATCTGGAACTCCAGTTCCATGGGGTCTGATACCATCTTCTGACCACCACATGCACACACACAAAAAAAAAAAAAAAAAAATTCAATAAAACATACATCAATAAAATGAACAAAATTCAATTAAAATGTATCTTAGACAAAGTCTTCCANAAAAAAAAAAAAAAAAAAAAAAGATGTATCTCTCTCTCTCTTCAAAGGCATAGTGGGCCACCACTGGAATCCCAGGACTTGGGAAGCAGAAGAGGAACCGAGAGTTCATGGAGAGTTTAAGGACAAGCCTCAGCTACATGGGACTCCTGTCTCAAAAGAAAGAGCAAAGAAAACAAGATGGAGAGGGAGAGACAGGCTGGAGAGATGGTTTCAGAGCTTAAGAGCACGTACTGCTCTTGCAGAGGACTTGAGTTCAGTTCCCAGCACCCACATGGCAGCTCACAACTATCTGTTACTCCAGTTCTAGGGGAATCCAATGCCCTCTCCTGAATTCTTTGGTACCAGTCACCCATGTGGTACACATACACGTATGCAGATGAACATTCATAGGCAGAAAACAAAAATAAACTTAATAAGCCGGGCGTGGTGGTGCATGCCTTTAATCCTAGCACTCGGGAGGCAGAGGCAGGCAGATCTCTGTGAGTTCAAGGCTAGCCTAGTCTACAGAGTGAGTTCCCCAGGCCAGCTGGGGCTACAGGGAGACCCTGTCTCAAAAAGATAAATGAAAGAAAGAAAGAAAGAAAGAAAGAAAGAAAGAAAGAAAGAAAGAAAGAAAGAAAGAAAGAAAGAAAGATAAACTTGATAGAGAGGGCACCTACAAGGATAAAAGAAATTTCTATCCTGTCAGTCCCTGCTTGAATCTCCCACCATCCTACCTGTTCCCATGGAAATTCCATACCATCCACATTGATCTACAAAGCCCCACATCATACACTGTGACCTGGAGGGGCCACAGGCTCAGCCTCACTGCTCTCTACAATGGACCAATCACATAAGCTTTTATCCTTTCCATGTCTAGCCACTTCTAATTACGTATGTATTTTTTTTAGTTGGTTTTCTTTTTTTTTATTTTTTTAATTTATTTTCATATGTGTATGATTGTATTATCTGCATGGAGGTTGGTGCACCCGTGCTGCAGAGGTCAGAAGAGGGTGTCGGATTCCCCTGGAACTGGAGTTAAAGATGGTTTTTAGCCACCATGTGGGTTCTGGGGATAGAACCCGGGTCCTCTGCAAGAGCAGTCGACAATCTTAACTGCTAGGCCATCTCTCCAGCCCATTACATGTGTACTTCAAGAATAGCCCACTACTTGGGGGCCGGCAGGATATCTCAGCTGTTTAAGGTGCCCACCACCGAGCCACACGTACAAGGACCTGAGGTTCAATCCCCAGAAGCTTCATGAGAGGGCTGACTCTTGCAAGGTGTCATCAGATGTCCACATATGTGCCATGACATGAGCACACACACACACACACACACACACACACACACACTCATCTGTCTAGCATCTTTCTTTGTAGCACTTAACATTGCTCAATCATTTCAATTAGCATTTGGGAAATCTGTGAGCCAGGTGCTGTTCTAGGCACAAGCAGGTGGTAAACATGGCCAAGAAAACCTGTCAGGAATGAGGTGTGACTTTTCCCAACATTATTGATTGGCTGGTCTCTTGTTAACCTGGGCCTCCCACCAAAATGTTTGCTCAGAAAGAGAGCATGCTTCTGCCTCCTCCCCCTCTAACAGCAGATATTTTAAAATGGGGTTGGAGAGATGATGCAGCAGTTAAGACCACTGGCTGGCTGCTCTTGCAGAGGACCCAGGTTCAATTCCCAGTACCCACATGGTAGCTAACAAACATCTGGAACTCCAGTTCCATGGGGTCTGATGTGCCCTTCAAGGACATTGCATGTGTGTGATACAATTACTAGCAGACAAAACATTCAATAAAACATACATAAAATAAAAATGAGACAAAATTCATTAAAATGTATCTTAGACAAAGTCTTCCATAGCATGAAAATGCCATTTCTTGTATTTACTTCTTTTCTGTTTTCTGTGGTGCAGAGAATTCAACCCAGGGACTGGCAAATGCTAGAGAAACACTTATCACTGAGCCACACCCCAGCCCCTCACTGGGGGATTCTAGGCAGGTGCTCTACCACTGAGCCACACTCCCAGCCCCTCTCTGGGGGATTCTGGGCAGGGGCTCTACCACTGAGCCACACCCCCAGCCCCTCTCTGGGGGATTCTGGGCAGGGGCTCTACCACTGAGCCACACCCCCAGCCCCTCTCTGGGGGATTCTGGGCAGGGTCTCTACCACTGAGCCACACCCCCAGCCCCTCTCTGGGGGATTCTGGGCAGGGGCTCTACCACTGAGCCACACCCCCAGCCCCTCACTGGGAGATTCTAGGCAGGGGCTCTACCACTGAGCCATGCCCCTAGCCCCTCACTGGGGGATTCTAGGCAGGGGCTCTACCACTGAGCCCTGTTCCTAGGCCAGGGAGCATAGACTTCAATAAGACAGTCCAGGATTCCCTGAAATAGTCTACAAAAGTCTTGTTAGCACTACAAAGGATTTGGGTTCCATCCCCAGCCCAAACAAACAAATGAAACGTGGTGATCTGAATATGTCCCTCTAAAATTTACACTAGAATGTCATACTCAGTAGTCCAAAGAGGTGACGCCTTTAAAGAGACACCTACAGGGGCTGCAGAGATATCCTAGCGGTTAAGAGTGCCAACTGTTCTTGCAGAGGACCCGGGTTGGATCCCCAGCACCCATATGGCGGCTGAGAACCGTCTTTAACTCCAGTTCCAGGGGAATCTGACGCCCTCTTCTGACCTCCGCAGCATTGCACGACATGGGTGCACAGAACTACATGCAGACAGTACATTCATACACATACAAGAATAAATTAAAAAAAAAGAGACACCTCCAGGCCACCCTGATGACCCTATAAAAAGGCTCATTAAAGTGGATGCCTGCTGTTTTCTGTTCTGCTGTCTGCTCTGTGAGGACATAACGCTCCTGTCAATATCTTTGAAACAGAGCTGGAACCCTCAGCATGCAACCTGAACATACCTCGAACTTGGACTTCCCAGCTTCAAGCACTGTGAAAAAAAATTTTTTTGTTTTTTTAGTTTTAAAGGAGGGTTTAACTTAATTATGAGCCAGGCCAACACTCAACTCAGGAGGAATGTGGCTACAAGGTGCGGGTTACAGGGTAATTTATAAGTACAACGGCCAATCAGAGTTTAGCATCACAATTAATATTACCAATCAAGTACACCAGCCAATCAGAGTTTAATACCACAGTTAAAGTTACCAATTAGGGGGAAATGTGCAAAGCAAGGAAAACAATCATTCTTTTTTTTTAATTAATTAATTTTTTTATCAAATCTAGACCCGTGTCCCCCCCATTCCCCCACCCCTCCAGAGCTCATGCATTCTACCAAACATGCTTTTCATCTCTTTCTCAGTCTTTCTCAATATTCTCCATGTGGAAGTTGACTGTTTTGAGCAGAAGTTAACTGTTTCAGTTCTTCGATGCAGTCCTTTCTGTTGTTGTTGTTGTTGTTGTTGTTGTTGTTGTTTCCAATATGCATCACTCCCAACTGCTTTGGACAAAAGCTCAAGGGGCCGTGCACAAGAAATACTTACAACTAGGTAATTGGCACTAGCATCCACAGATTAGGGATACCATTCGTCATTTGTTTTTCTGGGACTGTGTTACTTCACTCAGCATGATGTCCTCTAGCTCCAGCCATTTTCCTGCAAAGCTCATGATGTCATCTTTCTTTACTGCTGCATAGAACTCCATTGTGTAGATGTACCACATTTTCTCTATCCACTCATCAGTTGAGGGACACTTGGGTTGGTTCCAGTTCCTTGATATTGTGAAGAGAGCTGAAATAAACATGGCCGTGCATGTATCTCTGCGGTGGGGTGAGTCTTGAGGGGACATGCTTATGAGTGGTATGGCTGGAAACCAATCATTCTTAGAATGACTAAGGAAACATGGATTAATGGTATGCGAGAACACTATCCCTGAATTTTTATAATCCTGTATCTCAATAATCCTCTATCTCATTTCCCCCTCTCCTTATGAGGTCTTCAAATCCTTAAAAGGAAGTTTACAAGAGTCAACCATAGTTGCTGTTTCCAAGATGGAATGATCTCCGACTAGGAAGGGGATTGTATTGGGTCTTTAGCACCATGATTTTAATGGCATTTACCCACTGGTTAATAAATTTGACAAGTGAGTTAAGGATGCATGGGCCATAAATCAGAGCAACCAAAAGGACAAGTTCACTGGCAGATTCAGGAAGTCTTCAGCTCTCAGCTGAGACAGAAACTGGCTCTTTGGGGGTGTCTTGACCCTAAACTGCCTAGCCAATTTCTAGCTCCTACTTTTATCACATTGCCCTCCGAGGAGGTCACCCCAATTGCCAAGAGGGAATTGGAGCTCCAACCACCCCAAAAAGTGGCATAGGGGGTGGCAACTGGGGTACCCCCTGCTCAGTGGGGCATCTAAAAGACCCCCCAAAAGTATAGTTACAGAGAGAACAAAATCCTTGACTGGTACCTGTGAAGGAGAAGTGAAGGCAAGAGTAGTTAGGTACATTTTCTAGGCAGGGAACAGGGTGAATTAAATGTCCAACTTAAAGCCGGGTGGGCGTGGTGGCACGCTCCTTTAATCCCAGCACTCAGCAGGTAGAGCTGGGTGGATCTCTGTGACTTCAAGGCCAGCCTGGTCTACAGAGTGAGCTCCAGGACAGCTGGTACTAAATGGGAGACCCTGCCTCAAAAATACCAAAAAAAAAAGGGAAAAAAACTAAAAAAAAATGTCCAACTTAAAAGTCCATTAAATTCCAACCAAGCTGTAGATACTTTAACAAATCTTTTGTCTGTATGCTGCTAAAATGTTTTATCATCTCTATTAATCAATAATTAAAATATACTGTAAACTATTAAAAAAAAGTCCATTAGAATTTCTCCATGAGGGTTCATTTGGCCATGGTGTCTGGACTCATGATCTGCTTTCTAGGCATTTTGATAGTTACAGTGTGAGTTTCCTCTTGGGTAGTTGCACTAATGAGGGTCTCCTCTGAGTACCCCCCTCGTTGTACTACTCACTTAACCACATGGAGTTTTAAAGGAGAGTTTAATTTAACTATGGCGCCAGGCCAACACAACTCAGAAGGAGTGTGGCCCAAAAAATCAATTTTTTTTTCTTTTTAGACAGGGTCTCCCTTTAGTCCCAGCTCACTCTGTAGATGAGACTGCCCTTGAACTCACAGAGATCTGCCCACCTGTCTCTGCCTCCTGAGTGCTAGGATTAAACTTGTGCACCACCACAGTTGTTTTTTTAGGAGCCTTGTGGGTGCTGGGAATCGAACCCCGTCCTCTGCAAGAGTAGTCAGTGCTCTTAACCTCTGAGCCATCTCTCCAGCCCCTCTTCTTTCTTTTTTGGTTTTTTAAGACAGGATCTCCCTATAGCCCCAGCTGGCCTAGAACTCACTCTGTAGATGAGGCTGGCCTTGAACTCACAGAGATCTGCCTGCCTCTGCCTCCCGAGTGCTAGGATAAAAGGTGTGTGCCGGGGCTGGAGAGATAGCCTGGCGGTTAAGAGCACCGACTGCTCTTACAGAGGACCCGGGTTCGATCCCCAGCACCCACATGGCGGCTAAAAACCGTCTGTAACTCCAATTCCAGGAGAACTCCAGTTCCAGGGGAATCCGAGACCCTCTTCTGACCTCCACGGCACTGCACGACACGGGTGCACAAACCTACATGCAGACAGTACATTCATACACATTCAAAAAATAAATAAAATTTAAAAAAAAATTAAAAAAAAAAAAAAGGTGTGTGCCACCATGCCCGCTTAAAGACAGTTCTTAGTCACCATGTGGGTGCTGGAAATCGAACCCCAGTCCTCTGCAAGAGCAGTCAGAGCTCTTAACCACTGAATCATCTCTCCAGCCCCTGGTGTTCTCTTAAAGCAGCAGAAATGACCTGAGAGACCACACTATCACCAGCCCTACCCCACCCAAACAGTATACCAATAATGACTCAACATGACTGCAGAAGAAAATAGAATCTGGGGGCTGGAGAGACGGCCTAGCAGGTAAGAGCACTGACTGCTCTTGCAGAGGACCCAGGTTCAATCCCCAGCACCCACATGGCAGCTGAGAACCGTCTTTAACTCCAGTTCCAGGGGAATCTGACACCCTCTTCTGACCTCCACAGCATTGCATGACACAGGTGCACAAACCTACATGCAGACAGTACATTCATACACATAAAAAATAAATTAAAAAAAAGAAAATAGAATCTTATTCCTTCTTAGTTTGCTCTTAAAATTTTATTTATGCGGGCTGGAGAGATGGCTCAGGGGTTTAGAGCACTGGCTGCTCTCACAGAGGACCTGAGTTCAGTTCCCAGCACCCACATGGCAGCTAACAACCATCTGGGACTCCAGTTCCTGGTGATCTGACACCCTCTTCTTGCCTCCATGGGCATTACATGCACAGGTACACTTACATGCAGGCAAGACAGTCATACACATAAGATAAAATCAAAATTGAGTTTTTATTATTGGGGCAGAAAGGGATTGTGGCACATGTGCATTTGGAGATCAGAGGACAACTGTAGAGTTAGATCTCTCCTTTAGGTAAATTTTAGGTACTGGAGTCAAGCTGACAGGCTTTTGCACCAATAGTCTTTACCCTCTTGCCTGGTCTTTTATTTATTTATTTATTTATTTATTTATTTATTTATTTATTTATGTGTATGAATGTATTGTCTACATGTAGGTCTGTGCACCCATGTCATGCAATGCCGCGGGGGTCAGAAGAGGGTCTCAGATTCCCCTGGAACTGGAGTTCTCCTGGAATTGGAGTTACAGACAGTTCTCAGCCGCCGTGTGGGTGCTGGGGATCAAACCCGGGTCCTCTGCAAGAGCAGTCGATGCTCTTAACCGATAGGCTATCTCTCCAGCCCAGGTCTTGTTTATTTTATCTGGCCCTTTTACATTTCTAGACATGGGACCAGTGAGATGTCTCAGCAGGTAAAGGCAGCTGCTGCCGAGCCTAATGANAGACAGGGTCTCCTTGTAGCCCAAGCCGTCCTGGAACTGGCTCTGTAGACCAGGCTGGCCTTGAACTCACAAAGATCCACCTGCCTCTGCCTCCCAAGTGCTAGGATTAAAGGCGTGTGCCACCATGCTGGGCTTATTTATTTAAAGATATATTTAAGCCAGGAATGGTGGCACATGCCTTTATTATTATCTTTTTTTTTTTCTTTTTTAGTTTTTTTCCCCTTTTTTGGTATTTTTGAGGCAGGGTCTCCCTTTTAGTCCCAGCTGTCCTGGAGTTCGCTCTGTAGACCAGGCTGGCCTTGAACTCACAGAGATCTACCTACCTGGCACATGCCTTTAAACCTGGCACTCAGGAGGCAGAGGCAGACTGATCCCTATGAGGTCAAGGCTAGCTTGAGTCTACATAAGGAGTTCCAGGCCTTACAGGGAGACCCTGTCTCAAGAAAAACAAGCATGGTGGCACATGCCTTTAATCCCAGCACTTGGGAGGCAGAGGCAGGCAAGGCATGCAGATCTTTGTGAGTTCAAGGCCAGCCTGGTCTATATAGCCAACTCTAGGCCAGCTGGGACTAAAGGGAGACCCTGTCTTAAAAAGACAAAAATAAATAAACAAATAAATAAATATTAAAAAAGAAAAGACAAAACACATTATTTTTTTAATTTTACTTATTTTTGTATGTGTATGAACGTACTGTCTGCATGTAGGTTTGTGCACCTGTGTCATGCAATGCCGTGGAGGTCAGAAGAGGGTGTCGGATTCCCCTGGAACTGGAGTTCTCCTGGAATTGGAGTTACAGATGGTTCTTAGCCGCCATGTGGGTGCTGGGGATCGAACCCGGGTCCTCTGCAAAAGCAGTCGGTGCTCTTAACCGCTAGGCCATCTCTCCAGCCCCGACAAAACACATTATTGATTGATCGATTGATTGAATAATATGTGTATGATTAGGCACACATGTGTGCAGATCAGAGGACAATTCGCAGAGGTCAGTTTTCTTCTACCAGGTAGGATTGAAGGATCAAACATAGGTCTTTGGGAAGTGATTTTACCCAGGACTTTCTCTTCTTTCTA
>VZQC01015123.1:1804167-1870577 GCA_009823505.1 Rhizomys pruinosus
AAAAAAAAAAAAAAAAAAAAAAAAAAAAAAAGAATATGAAGGCTGGGCAGGTGCCATGGCTCAGTGGTGAAGATACTTGCCGTCAGACCTGGTGAGTTTGGTTCCTGGGACCCACATCTTAGAAGGAAAGAACCAACTCCTGAAACTGCTCCCTGGCCCCTTAGTGTTATAGCACTTAACATGCAAGAGTACAGGCACATCTCTCTCTCTCTCTCTCTCTCTCTCTCTCTCTCTCACACACACACACACACACACACACAAACACACACGCTAAATAAATGGCTGTTCTTGCCTGTGAATCCAGCACTTTCGAGGTGAAACTAGAACTCTTTTCTTTTTTGAAAGAACTCTTTAAGTCCTAGACCAACCTGGGCTACATCTCAAACAAACAAACAAACAACAACAAAGTGGTTAGGAGCTGCCTGATTTAGGTTTTGTGAGCCAAACTGGGGTCCTCTAGAAGGTCAGCAAGTGCTGATAACCACTGAGCCATTTCTACAGCTCCTTTTTATTTTTTTGGTCTTTTGAGACAGGGTCTCCCTGTAGCCCCAGCTGTCCTGGAACTTACTATGTAGACCAGGCTGGCCTTGGCCTCCCGAGTGCTAGGATTACAGGCATGCACCACCATGCCTGGCCCTAGCTCCCATTTTTTGGGGCAGAATCTTATATATGTTAGGCTGGCCTGGAGCTGGCTATGGAGCTAGAGTTGGCCTTGAACTTTTGAGTCTAGTGTTTTGACCTCGAAACTGCTGGGACTATAGGCGTGCACCACTGTGCCCGGGGCAAAGAACCTGGGGTTTTTTGAGCACGTCAGACAAGTGTTCTCCCCCTGAACTACTTGCCCCCAGCCCTCCAGTCTCTAACCTCAAGCACTCTGCAGGCTGAGGCAGGATCTGGAGACTGCCTAAAGCCAAAGGTCAAGGGGAAATGAGGATGCCTCCTCCAGACCCCCACTTGAAGAAGGATCAGGGGCTGGGGTCATTTGATACATTAAGATCCTGTCTCAAAAAGAATTAAACCAGGAAGAAAGAAAACATCTAGGGCCGGGCATGGTGCTGCATGCATTTTACTTCGAGCAGAGATGCAGAGGCAGCTGGGTTTCTATACGTTCCAGGCCAGCCAGGGGTCTACAATGAGACCCTGTCTCAACACAAATACAAAAGTCTAAACAACAACAAACAAAAACCCAAATTAGGGCCAGAGAGATAGCTCAGCAGACACAGTGCCTGCAGTTGAGCCCAGCCACCGATGTTCAATCCCTGGAGTTCACATGACAGAAGGACCTGACTCCTGTAAGTCAGCCTCCCAACTCCATGTGTGTGCCCCTCACACAGAAAGAAATCAACTAAATAAGAAGGTTAGAAATGGCTGATCGAGGGAGGGAGGGAGGGAGGGAGGGAGGAAGGAAGGAAGGAAGGAAGGAAGGAAGGAAGGAAGGAAGGAAGGAAGGAAGGAAGGAAGGAAGGAAGGAAGGGGTAGAGGAACAGATACAGCATGGCCCTAAATTGAACTGGAGGGAAACTGAGGTCTGTGGAAGAGAACAGCCTCTTCAGAAAACACAGACCATTTTGGAGGAGGGGCCACCTGGGGAATGACCTGTTTTCTCTGTCTCCCTGGGAGACCGGAGTCAGATGAGGGTCATAGGCTAGGAGTGGGCTGTTCAACTCTAAGCTCCACCTTTGCGTAGAAGCGTCTCTGGGGAGTATAAAAGGTGGGGGTATCCACTCTGCTGCTCCTCCCCATTGACCTCTCCCAGGCCCAGTCTCCCGTCCTCTCCCCAGTGCCGGCCACCACCAGCCTCCCAGACAGGTGTCATGGAACTACCACCCTTTGATATGTGGAGAGACTACTTCAACTTGAGCCGGGTGATTCTGGCTTTGATTCAAGACAGCAGTCAAAGGTTGGAGTTCAAGGAGACTGAGGCACCTAACCCCAGACCCCGGCCGAAGGAGGATCAGGGACCAGGGGTCCCCGGGGGCCTGGCTGCCCTGTGCAACTTCTGCAAACACAACGGAGAGTCTCGTAACGTGTACGCCTCACACCAGCTGAAGACACCAGACGGCGTGGTGCTGTGTCCCATCCTGAGGCACTACGTCTGTCCCCTGTGCGGGGCAACCGGGGACCAAGCTCACACACTCAAGTACTGCCCACTCAACGGCAGCCAGCAGTCTCTTTACCGTCGAAGTGGACGCAACTCAGCTGGTCGCAAAGTCAAACACTGAAAGACTCATGAGGTACCTATCACCCACACCCCTAAACCCTCCTGACTCAGCCCCTAGTAACATCCCCTCTACTCACCCAACCCTTTGGGGATCCTCAGGTCCCACCTCTCCATCCCTTCAGGATCCTGTTACACCGAAGGCTGCTGGCGGCCAAGTCAACCTGTCTCGGAGATGCCTGGTATTTTGAGAGCTCTGTGGTTCTCTGTGGACCACACATCTTGGTGGCTCCTTTTGGATCGTCAGACCCTGTTGGTGATGCTAAACTGACCCCTTTAACTCTTCAGCTCCCAGGTTCCATTCCTCAGGAGATGGTTGGCACTACAGAACCCTTGTGTGTTCTGAGAAGCTGGTCTTCAGAATCCGAGGACAGTGCCCAAGGTTAGCCTGGACCTTCACTACCAAGAACTGGAACATGGGACAGACTTGAGACTTTTTTCATCTCCTCTAATGTCTTCAGACTCCTGATTCAGCATGGACAACTCAACTTCAGCAAGAACTAGGGGAGCCACCGGAAACACAGTGGAAGGCTCTGCGTCTTTGCAGGTTAGACTCCCTAGGGAGACTGTCCCTTCTTCATTATTCATCCCATTTAACTCAGCTCAGTCTCCCCAGCGAGAAATGCATCTCTGTTGCCCCGGAATCAGGCTAGTTGACTGTGTGTCAAATCAACGAAGTTCCCACAGTGAAAGGGTCTGGAAGCTGATGGGAATATGACAGTTGTCAAGATGTCATTTTTAAGACCAAAGAGCCCTAGTTAGATCTTTTAAGTTATTTAGGATTTTGGGTCTAGGGTGGGCTGAGGACGGGCATGGGGCGGGGTGAACTCTGATGAATAAAGCGTGTTTAGAGTTGGCTTTGAGAGCCTGATGTCTGGAATCTTTGAATTTGGTGGGCCATTGCTTTTGGGTGCAATTGGGAGGTTGAGGCAAGAGGATTCTGAGTTCTAGTCCAGCCTGGGCTATGTTAAAACAAAAAAAAAAAATAAGTGGAAGCTGGGCGTGGTGGCGCATACCTTTAACCCTAGCACTTGGGTGGCAGAGGCAGGTGGATCTTTGTGAGTTCAAGGCCAGCCTGGTCTACAGAGCGAATTCCAGGACAGCTGGAGCTACAGGGAGACCCTGTCTCGAAAAGACCAAAAAAAAAAAAGAAAGAAAGAGAAAAAATCAAGAGGAAGTGGGATATGGTGGTACACAGCTTGAATCCCAGCACTTGGGAGGCAGAGGCAGGTGGATCTTTGGGAGTTCAAGGCCAGCCTGGTCTACGCGGTGAGTTCCAGGACAGCTGGGGCTACAGGAAGAACCTGTCTCAAAAAGAAACAAAACAAAACAAGAAGAGGGACTGTTGAGATAGCTCAGTGTTTAAGAGCACTGACTATTCTTGCAGAGGACTCAGGTTTAGTTCCCAGCACCCATATGGTAGCAAACAACCATCTGTAAGCTCCAGTTCCAGGGGCTCTGATGCCCTCTTCTGACCTCCCAGGCCAGTACAACATAGGTGCACCCACCTATGGGTAGGCATTATACATTTTTTTTTACTTTTATTTTATTTTATTTATTTCTGTATGTGTATGAATGTAGTGTCTGCATGCAAGTCTGTGCACCCGTGTCGTGCAATGCCGCGGAGGTCAGAAGAGGGTGTTGGATTCCCCTGGAACTGGAGTTTCAGACAGTTCTCGGCCACTATGTGGGTGGTGGGGATCGAACCCGGGTCCTCTGCAAGAGCAGTCGGCACTCTTAACCACTAGGCCATCTCTCCAGCCCCTTTTTTTACTTCTTATATGTATGAGTGTAATGTTTGCATGTAGGTAGGTGCACCCATGTTGTGCGGTGCTGCGGAGGTCAGAAGAGGGTGTCAGATTCCCCTGGAACTGGAGTTAAAGACGGTTCTTAGTTGCCACGTGAGTGCTGGGAATCAAACCCAGGTCCTCTGCAAGAGCAGTCAGTGCTCTTAACCGCTGAGCTATCTCTCCAGCCCCAGCATAATACATTTTATAAAGTAAAAATAATGAATAAAATATTTTTAAGGTCAACAAGAATTTCAGATATAGCTCATGCATGTTTAATGATGACAGCTAGGCAGAAGAACTAATGAAGGAAAAGAAGAAAGGGAAAGGAGGGCTCAGGAGAGGTGCTTCTGTTCAGACTGGGGAGGTGCTGAGGTACAGCGAAAAGATTTTGAGATAGTACATTCCAGAGAGGAGGGCAGAGCACATTCAAAGGTACTGAGTTGAGTGGGCAGAGTACACAGGAAGCAGGCCAGCCGAGTGAGAGATAAGATCTCAGACAGTGAAATGGGGAGTTTCTGATGTAGTAGACACTAGGGAGAACCTGGTCTCTTTTCTTTATGCTTTCCTTTCCATTCCTTTCCTTTTTTTTTCCTTTTTCCTTTTTCCTTTCCTTTCCTTTCCTTTCCCTTTTCATTGCACTTAGGGTTGTGCACATATTCTCCAGAGGCTCTACCACTGAGCCACACCCCCAGCCCCTCACCAGGGCATTCTATGCTAGCCCTCCCTACCACTGAGCTGCAAGAAGGTGATCTTTACTGAACACACTCAAATTCTGAATCCCACCCCTGGACACACCTGCCCCCCACATAGGAATAAGTCCACTATTTAGGAAATCCTGATCCTCTCCCAAGACGGTCCCCCTAAACAACTCTGGTCATGACAGAAACTACCAAACAGTAGGAAAAAAGAAGCTCAGGTCTGGGGTAAGCAGAGGTGTATGCTAGGGCACCAGGAAGGAAGGGGTCTCTCTGCCCTGCCCACCAGGGGCACATCCCTTCTAATTCACAGCAAGGCTTGCATCAGGCTGGAAGGCAGAGTGTCTGTTTAGCAGGTGACAGTGCTATAATGGAACCTGTGAGTAGGGATTTCCAAACACGAACACCAGCTTGGTGGCTCGTGCCTATAATCCTGGTCATTGGGAAGTTTGAGGCCTCCAGGGGTACAGAATGAATCTCTGCCTCAGAGAGAGAGAGAGAGACAGAGAGAGACAGAGACAGAGAGACCAGGCATGGTGGTACACACCTTTAATTCCAAAGCAGGCAGATCTCTGAGATAGAGGCCAGCCTTGTCTACACAGCAAGTTCTAGGCAGCTGGAGCTACAGGGAGACAGTGTCTCAAACACACCACACACACACACACACACACACACACACACACACACAAAGTGGGGGGAGGGGAGATTGGGGAGATGACTACATAGGTAAGAGTGCTTACTCGGGCTGGGTGTAGTGGTATGGTGGTGCACGCCTTTAATCCTAGCACTCAGGAGGCAGAGGCAGGTGGATCTCGGTGGGTTCAATGCCAGCCTGGTCTACAGAGTGAGTTCCAGGACAGCCAGCGCTACAGGGAGACCCTGTCTCAAAAGGATAAAAAAAAAGGGGGGGGGGATGGTGGCACATGTCTTTAATCCTAACACTCAGAAAATAGAGGTAGGCAGAGCTCTGTGAGTTCAAGGCCAGCCTGGCCAGCCTGGTCTACATAGTGAGTTCCAGACTAGCTGGGGTTGCACACACAGTGAGACCTTGTTTCAAAATATGTGTGTATCTGTATCTGTGTGTCTGNTTGAATGCAATATTTGTTTATTCCAAAAGAAAATATTTATAATAAAATCATCTGTAGGAGGGTTTTTAAGAAGTTGGTGAGCTCCGTTTCCGTTCTTGGGAAGTGGCAGAAAGCGGCTCTAGTCCCTGACTTGCAGGGCAGGTGCTTTGGGCGTTATGAAGATCAGACTCTGCGGTTTTGGTGAACTTATAGATGTCATGAAATAACTTCATTTCGTGATTGGAACACAGGGCGTACCTCTGGTTAATGAGTTAAGCAATAAAGACATACTAAATTTAAAAAAAAAAAAAAAATAAAATAAAATAAAATAAAAAATACAGCCTAGGGGCTGGAGAGATAGCCTAGCGGTTAAGAGCACCGACTGCTCTTGCAGAGGACCCGGGTTTGATCCCCAGCACCCACATGGCGGCTAAGAACCGTCTGTAACGCCAATTCCAGGAGAACTCCAGTTCCAGGGGAATCCGAGACCCTCTTCTGAACTCTGTGGCATTGCACAACATGGGTGCACAAACTTGCATGCAGACAGTACACTCATACACATAAAAAAATAAATAAAATTTAAAAAAATACAGCCTATATAATGAGGAAAAAGATTTTATTGACACAATTTCATGTCAAGTTTTAAGTATATTTCTTACTAAAAATGATTATTGTAATACACTGCCTTTGGTTTAATTATTTTATATGTGCTTTTTTTTGGTCTTTTTGAGACAGGGTCTCCCTGCAGCCCCAGCTGTCCTGGAACTCGATCTGTAGACCTTGAACTCACAAAGATCCACCTGCCTCTGCCTCCTGAGTGCTAGGATTAAAGGCGTGTGCCACCACGCCTGGCTTTATATGTGCATTTTTAATTAAATAATCAAGTAAGAAAAAAAAATCCAGTTCCAGGGGATTGGACACTCTCTTCTGCCTGAGCAGGCATGACACGGGCACACTTCCATACATTCAGGCAATACATTTGTACACATAAAATTAAAGTAACAAAATATTTTTTAAAAAAAGATGATCTGGGCATGGTGGTGCACGCCTTTAATCCCAGTACTTCAGAGGCAGAGGCAGACAGATCTCTGTGAATTCAAGGCCAGCCTGGACTACATAGTGAGTTCCAGGCCAGCTGGGGCTACAGAGAGACCCTGTCTCAAAACAATCAAGGAAATAAATAAAAATTATTTTAAAAGACATCGAACATTATCTTATTCTAGCTTCTGCTTGTGCACACAAGGGGGGGCAGGAGAGAGGAGGGGAGAGAGGAAAAGAGGGGAGGGGGAGGGAAGGGGAGGGAAGAGAAGAAGAGAGGAGAAGAGATGAGGCTGGGAGATGGAGACTGGAGGATCAGGGGTTCAAGGTAACCCTCAGCTACTTGGCAAGTTTGAGACCAGCCCAGGCTACTTAACACCCTGATCCAGAAAAAGTTAAACGGGAGGCTGGAAAGGTGACTCAAGGGTTCAACAGCTAAGAATCAGAACCGGCTGTAATTCCAGTTGGACGGGATCCAGTGCCCTCTTCTGACCGCTGAAGGCATTGCACCTAGGTGATGTGCTTACATACATGCAGGCAAAACAAAAAAATAAAAAAAATTTTTGTGGGGCCTTTTTTAAGACAGGGTCTCCCTGTAGCCCCAGCTAGCCTGGAACTCAGTATGTGGACCAGGCTGGCCTCTAGTGAGTTTCAACTCTAGCTGGGGCTACAGGGAGACCCTGTCTCAAAAAGACTAACTAAATAAATAATACATAAATTTTTAAAAAGAAAGATGGGGGCTGGAGAGATGGCCTAGCGGTTAAGAGCACCGACCGCTCTTGCAGAGGACCTGGGTTCGATCCCCAGCACCCACATGGCGGCCGAGAACCGTCCGAAACTCCAGTTCCAGGAGAACTCCAGTTCCAGGGGAATCCGAGACCCTCTTCTGACCTCCGCGGCATTGCACGACACGGGTGCACAAACTTGCATGCACAAACTTGCATGCAGACAGTACATTCATACACATACAGAAATAAATAAAATTAATTAAAAAAAAAAAAAAAGACGAGGCAGGGGTCCAAGTAAACGAAGCTGTACACCGATGGAGGCTGCAGGAGCAGAAGGAAGGAATGCGGGAGGCAGGGACGCGGTGCAAACCATCAGGCTCGGCTACTGCCGAGAATTCGTCCCCCTGGATCAGATGCCAGGACCACCTACCGCCGAGAGCTAGCCCTGCTGCACCCAGACGGCCCCTCTGGTCCTCCCCCTGGACCTGCGGCATTCTGGACTAGTTCTCTTCTCACTTGTGGCCATTTCTCCAGCCTCCTTTTACTTTTCTGATACTCTGGGCTGGTCTCAAACTTGCCATGTAGACGAGGATCGCCTTGAACTCCTGATCCACCTTCTGAATGCCGGCATTACGGGTGTGTGCGCACCCCCGTGTCTAACTTCTGAATGCTGGCATTACAGGTGTGTGCGCACCCCCGTGTCTAACTTCTGAATGCCGGCATTACAGGTGTGTGCACCCCCGTGTCTAACTTCTGAATGCTGGCATTACGGGCGTGCGCATCCCCGTGTCTAACTTCTGAATGCCGGCATTACGGGTGTGTGTGCACCCCCGTGTCTAACTTCTGAATGCCGGCATTACGGGTGTGTGCGCACCCCCGTGTCTAACTTCTGAATGCCGGCATTACGGTTGTGTGCACCCCCGTGTCTAACTTCTGAATGCCGGCATTACAGGTGTGTGCACCCCGTGTCTAACTTCTGAATGCCGGCATTACAGGTGTGTGCACCCCATGTCTAACTTCTGAATGCTGACATTACAGGTGTGTGCACCCCCGAGTCTAACTTCTGAATGCCGGCATTACGGGAGTGCGCACCCCCGGGTCTAACTTCTGAATGCCGGCATTACAGGTGTGTGTGCATCCCGTGTCTAACTTCTGAATGCCGGCATTACAGGTGTGTGCACCCCCGTGTCTAACTTCTGAATGCTGACATTACAGGTGTGTGTGCACCCCGTGTCTAACTTCTGAATGCCGGCATTACAGGTGTGTGCACCCCCGTGTCTAATTTCTGAATGCTGACATTACAGGTGTGTGCACACCCCTGTGTGTAACTTCTGAATACTGACATTACAGGCATGTGCGCACCCCTGTGTCTAACTTCTGAATGTCGGAATTACAGGTGTGTGTGCACCCCGTGTCTAACTTCTGAATGTTGGAATTACGGGTGTGTGCACAGCCCTGTGTCTAACTTCTGAAAAGCCGAAGTTTTTGAGCTCATATTTTATTATTTATTTATTTATTTTTATTTTTTATTTATAATTGAGACAGGGCCTCTCTGGAGCCCCAGATAGCCTGTAACTTTGCTATGTGGACCAGGTTGGCCTTGAACTCAATAGAGCTCCACCTGCTTCTGTCTACTAAATGCTAGGACTAAAGGTGTGGACCACCATCCCAGGCTTAAAATAATTTTTATTTATTTATTTATTTATTATTTTGGTATATGAGTGCATTGGCTGCATGTATGTAAGTGCACACACCCATGCTGTTCAGTGCCTGAGGATGTCAGAAGAGAGCCTCAGAACTGGGGAACTGGAGTTATAAGTGGTAACTTGTAGCCGGGCATGGTACTGCATGCCTTTAATCCCAGGAAGGAAAAAAAAAAAGTGGTAACTTGTAACAGCCACCACATGGGTGCTGAGAATCAAACCCAGGTTCCTTGCAATGTCTCCAGTCTCTTGGTGAGGTTTTTTTCTTTTTTTGTCTTTTTGAGACAGGGTCTCCCTGTAGCCCCCAGCTGGCCTGGGACTCATTCTGTAGACCAGGCTGGCCTTGAACTCACAGAAATCCGCCTGCCTCCGCCTCCCAACTGCTAGGATTAAATGCATGAGTGACCAGGTCCAGCTTGGTGAGGTTTTTTTATTTTAATTTTTATTTTATATATATGAGTGTTTTGCCTGTCTGTAGGTCAGTGCACCTGCATTGCATAAAGTCTCTAGAGGTCAGAGAGAGTGTCAGATCCCCTAGAACTGGAGTTACAGACAGTTGTTAGCCATCATGTGAGTGCTGGGAACTGAACCTGGGTCCTCCACAAGAGCAGCCAATGCTCTTAACCACTGAGCCATATCTCAAGCCCTATATTAATTTTTTGAGACAGGATTATTGTTTTGTTGACAATCTCAGGTAGCCCAGGCTAACCTTGAATATTGTAGTGGTGGATGACCTTAATCTTCCAACCTTCCTTCAAGGGTAACTGTGGTTTGCAGGGCACTAAGGACACAAACACAGAGCTTCATGCAAGCTAGACACACACTCTACCAACTCCATCACATCCCAAGACCCTTTCGAGTTTTGTTTTGTGTTGCTTTTGCTTTTCTTTGGGTCTGGGTCTCCCTGTGTGGTCCTGGCTTGCTAGGGCTCTCTGGTGTAGCCTAGGCTGAACTCACACTGGCTGCAGTCCTGCCTCTGCCTCCTGTGTGCTGGATTACAGGCCTGTACCACTGTCTGGTACCTGTCTTCTTACAGGGTCACCTGTCACTTTGAATCAAGGGCCCACTCTATCTTCAGTATGACTTTATCTTAATTAATCACATCTCTAATGACCTATTCCTAAATGAAGTCACATTCTGAAGAATTTGACGGGTGAAACTACAACATATTTTTTTGTTTGCCTTTATCTTTGTTTTTGCATTACTAGAAATCAAATCCAGAGTCTCTACATGCTAGACAAGCTCACTACCAACTGAGCCATATCACGGAGCCCCTTAAATGGTAGATGCTAGGCAAGTGCTCTACCACGGAGTTCTCCCAGTCCACTAAGGAGTCTTTTTTTTACTATTTTGAGACAGTGTCTCATGTATTCCAATGAAGCCTACAACTCACAACATAGCTGTACCCATTAAACAGTTTTAGTTCTTGCCTAGAACACCCCA
This sequence comes from Rhizomys pruinosus, assembly GCA_009823505.1. NCBI lineage: Eukaryota > Metazoa > Chordata > Mammalia > Rodentia > Spalacidae > Rhizomys > Rhizomys pruinosus. The sequence goes on from VZQC01015123.1 coordinate 1,814,850, forward strand.
GTGAGGTCTGGGAGTGTTGCTCAGTGGTAGAACAGCTGCCTAGAATTCCCCAGTGAGGGGCTGGAGAGATAGCCTAGCGGTTAAGAGCACCGAATGCTCTTGCAGAGGACCCGGGTTCGATCCCCAGCACCCACATGATGGCTGAGAACCATCTGTAACTCCAATTCCAGGAGAACTTCAGTACCAGGGGAATCTGACACCCTCTTCTGACCTCCACGGCATTGCACGACACAGGTGCACAAACCTACATGCAGACAGTACATTCATACACATAACAACAACAAAAAAAGAATTCCCCAGTGAGGGGCTAGGGTGTGGCTCAGGGTTAGAGCCCCTACGTAGAATCCCCCAGTGAGGGGCTGGAGTGTGGCTCAGTGGTACAGCACCTGACCCAGTGCTTGCCTAATATGCATAAGGCTCAGGTGTCCGTTCCCAGCACTGCAAAAATGAAATTACTGACAATTTCAAGTTGCAAGCCTGGGAGGTCTGTTCTTGGTGTCCATTGGCCCTGCACTTGCACAGCTTTTGGAACTACATACATGTCTTTCCTTTCTTCTTGCAGATGGCCCTTATGGAGTTTCTGGGTCATCACACAGCACTGGTCCTGCTGGGACTACACTGACTTCTCAGTCTCTACCAATACCTGTACTGCCTTGCATGGTGGAATGCCCGGCCTCAGGCTTTAAATCCACTCCTTTTTCTTCTTTTCTTTTGTTTGCTTTGGTTTTTTGAGTCAGGGTCTCACCTAGTCAGGCTCCTGCCTCTGAGTCCCAGGTTCTGGGACTACAAGGTGAACACGACCACGCGAACCTTCATCTTTTTTCTAATTTAGTCCCACAATTTAATGACTTATTCACTGACGACGGCCAATTTATATATTTATATATGTGTGTGTGTGTATACATATATGTAATTTTTTTGGTCTTTTTGAGACAGGTTCTCCCTATAGTCCCAGCTAATCTGAACTCATTGTGTAGATCAGGCTGGCCTTGAACTCATTAGAGATCTGCCTGCCTGTGCCTCCCAAGTGCTGCACCACCATGCCCGGCTAAAATAATTCTTTTTTTATTTTTATTTTTGTTTTTTTAATTTAATTTATTTTATTATGTGTATGAATGTACTGTCTGCATGTAGGTTTGTGCACCCATGTCGTGCAATGCCACAGAGGTCAGAAGAGGGCGTCGGATTCCCCTGGAACTGGAGTTAAAGATGGTTCTCAGTCGCCATGTGGGTGCTGGGATCGAACCCGGGTCCTCTGCAAGAGCAGTCGGCGCTCTTAACTGCTAGGCCTTTTCTCCGGCCCCTATTTTTTTTTATATAGCACATTTTTAAATTTATTTGCGTGTGTGTGTGTGTGTGTGTGTGTANATCTCTGTGAGTTTTACAAGGTCTAGCTGGTGCTTACATAGTGATGATTTCCCAAGGCCAGCTCGGGCTTGCACAGGGAGACCCGGTCTGAACTAGACCAAAAAAAAAAAAAAAGAAAAAAGACTAGAGGGCTGGTGTCGCTCATGGAGCAGAGGAAGGTGAATCATCTGAGTTTGCCAGGCCGCTGGGACTTTAAAGGGAGTCCCTGTCTCAAAAAACAGGGTGCCTGGAGAGATAGCCTGAGGCGGGTTTAAGAGCCGCCACCAAACTCTTGCAGAGGACCCGGGTTCGCTCCCCGCAACCCACATGCGGCCGAGAACCGTCTGAAACTCCAAATTCCCGGAGAACTCAAGTTCCAGGGGACATCCATGGCCTCTTCTGCCTCCGGCATTCACAATGTGTCAGACACCTGCAAACTGCAATACAATATGCTACAATACAGAAAATAAATTAATTTAACAAAAAAAAAAAAAAAAAGAAGCAGGCTGCGGCATGGGGCCAGGGGAGCAAAAAGAAAGCCACGTAAGCTCGCATTCCTCCATGGTGTGTTCAGCTGCTGCCACCAGGTTACTGCGTACTTAGTTCCTACAGGCTGGGCTCCCTCAGATGCGACTGTAGACTCTCGCCTCAGTTATGAACTATGAACAGAGACAAGAGCCACATAACTCTTCTCCCCAGGTTGGTTTGGTCAGATGTTTTGTCCCAGCAGTGAAAGAGAAACTCAAGGTAAACATATATCCGCACGTGGCCTCGAGATGACTTGAATTCTAATCTCAACCCTCACCAGTGGTGGGGTTACATTGGCCATCACCACGTGATGCCACAGAATCCAAATGCCTCACATTATCCCAAGCCCAGCACGTCTGGCTTCTGATGACCTCTTCTGGACTTCATCTCACACACAGTTTATTTTTATTTAATTTATTTTTGTCTGTTTGAACAGGCTTCGTCCCTGCAGCCCCAGTAGACGTTCTGGAACTCCTATGTAGAACCAGGCAGGCCTTGAACTCACATGAAGCATCCAATGTCTCTGCCTCCTGAGTGCTGTATATTTAATTTTATGTGTATGGAGTGTAAAGGTGACCTGCCTTCTCTTCCAGGAAGACGTCCTCTACACCCCAGGACGGGCCAGGTTATCCTGTTGGGCTTTCCAGCCCACACTGAAGTCCACTCCTCCTCACGCCAGGTGTAGGGGCTCAGCCATTGGTTTGTCTCTGCCCAGGGCAGGTATGCAGGGGAGAGCTATAGAGGAAATAAAGATCCCAGTGGGGATTGTAGCTCAGTGAGCGGAGTGCTTACTTTGCATGTATCAAGCCCTGTACCCCCCCACCCCCCCACCAGAGCTCTGCATAATGGGACATGGTGGTACAGGTGTGTTCTCCCAGCACTCAGGAGGTAGAATGGCAGAGGAATCAGAAGTTCAAGGTGGCAGGGCAACCTCAGCTACATGGGTAGTCAAGGCCAGCCTGGGCTAAACGGATTAACCCATCTCAAAAACAACAACACCATAATGAAAAAATACTTAAAAAAAGTGCTCCATTTGGAAGTCTCCCCAGCCAGCTGCTGCAAATGTGACCTTGAAAAGTCACCAGATGTTTCCAGGTCTGTGATATACAGAATAGAGAAACAGTGTGGATCTCTCCACACAAGACCAATTAAATTATGTCAGAGATAACTAGCCAGGCGCTCAGAGAGGCATTGATACCAGCACGTTGCCATGTATTCATCTTCAATTCCTTGCTTGACAGCCACCCCTGGAGGAAAAGTATTCTTTGAACATCTCCACTATGCAGAGGCCAAAGTAAGACACACATCTATCATACCCTTGAGATGACACGACGGTGCTTATGTACCTAAATGATTATTTATATTTATTTTTATATATATAGACATCTACCTTGCCTGGACCCTGTCAGAACAAGCTGGTACTCTGCCCTGAGTGTGCGGACTCTAGGACACGCCAATACCTAGGTCTTTCCATCCTTATCAGTTAGTTTTAATAGTTAGTGATTTTTGCACGGTGGCACATGACTTCGAGAGCCATACATGGGAGCACATCTACAAAGAGAACTGCCACCAAGCATAACTGTTGTTGTGTGTGGTGCATGTGGTAGTGTAGGGGATTCAATAGGTCTCCATGCACGCCACTCCTGAAAACCCCATTGTAACTCAGCTGCCTATCCAAACCACATGCCTCTCCTTTGAGGGTGGCTGGATTCAGAGCTAGGGCACTCAACCAGACCATGGACCCACACCTACCGTATTGTGATGTTGGTTTGTAGTTGTGTTTTGTTGTGTTGGAGAAGTCGGAAAAACTTATTTTATTTATTAGAGTGTTTAATGGCATGCTGGCATGCTGGTTTTCTCAATGTATTCAAGAAACTGGAAATATGAAAGAACAAGGATGTAGGATCCCTGAATGGGTGTGAGGGTCCTGTGCAAGTGCTGGTCGAACCTGGGCTATGCAATAGAAGACCTCGAGACCCACACCTATAGGTTTTGGGTTGCGTTTGAAGTGTTCATTTTTGATGACAAGGACAGTTTATACTGTTCGAAGATTCTTGTGAAATTTATTATTGTGACAGGTGGTTGAACTCAATAGCTGATCTGAATACTAGCATGCTAGGTTATCTTGCCACACACTGGTGTCTTCTGGCATTATTGCTATACCCCGGAGTCAGACATGGTCATTGACCTACTTGGATTCGTTGGTTCTTTCGCACCTCATGCCCGACCGATGTTCACGAAGCTTTTGTGCTGTGGGTTTTGATAGCACAGGCCTCAGGTCGACCACGCTGTGTAACGCACTACTCTGGCAAAGCATCCGCTAAGTTCCATTCCGCTACTTTCCTCTAGTGTATTGGGGTTTTCGAGGACAGGTGCGTCGCCTGTACCTGATAGACCTGTCTCTCGCGACTGCCTCTAGTTAGATCCGAGCCCTGTGAAGACGAACTTGTGAATCGGCGCGTATTACAAAGAGCCGCCTGCTCTTTCTGCTTCAGATTGCTAGATGCTAATAGCCTTGCCACTAAGTCGGCGCCTATGCCACCTACCCTGACGGTCTTTTTTTTCATTCCTGTTGCATCAACACTCTTATTACTCGAAGACGCGTCTCGCAGTTTGTTGCCTATTTGAGACTGGGCGCCTAGCCCAATGCCTTTGCACTACTGAGCCAAGGCAGCTTCTAGGATCTCTTCAAATCTTTCTGCCTCCACCCACGAGCTGCCTTCGGGGCAAAGGTCTGGCCTGTATTCCTGCTTCCATTCAGTTATGTGAACCGTGCTCTGCGAGATGTTAAGGCATGCTTGACTCCGACTGGCAGTCTATTCCTCTGTCACACTGAGCTCGCTAGCCTGACAACCCGTAGACCATTGTCTTTTCCTCCGACTTTTATCCGTTATGTGTATTATTATAATATCTTGTGATAGATGGGCTCATGAGTCCAAGAGACGTTGCAGGCTCGCCCTAGACAGCGCACTATTAACGCTAGGTAACTCGCTGTATGCACACTTCGTGCTGATCTTACCTAGCTCTGATGCATCTCTTCACATCATCTGGCCCCTTTGAGGGAGATCCAACCACAGACAGAGCTCATTCACCACCTTAAGTCCGCATTTACGCTATTCTCTAAACAGCAACTGTTACAGGCATTCCTCAGTCCACTGCGCGACCCCGCGTTAATTTAAATTCAACTATTGGCATGGTTTGATGCATCGTTACCCGGCGAGGTGAAAGGAGGTGTCAGAACCCTAGAAACGAAACTTCAAACAGGTCTGTGATATAGTGATGCAGGCTGAGCGCTCTTGTAGCCACTCTGAGGGCTCATCGGGCCCTACACCTACTTAGTTGAGCACACGTACATTTGGCAGGCGTTATGAATTTAACTCTAAAATGGAATCTCCATTGTACCTTAACCTGACCAAATACCACGAATAAACCGGTCTGTAGTTTCACCTCTTACTCAAATTCCCATCCCACAGTTAGGTTGTGGCGCGGTTTTTCTTTTGGGTCCCCCGGCTTCAGCCTCATAGATGACTAGTGACAGTTCCCCCTCCCGAAGACGTTTGCTTCGTTTGGACTATGCCCTCCTTGCACCTCTTCTCGGCTTGCAATGATTCGGGTGCAACCCGGACTTTGGGCGCTTGCATATACCGGCTAGTGGCTTTGGTCCACTACCTGCCCGTCTATCTCTTTCCCTTCGTCCCAGCCAATACATAGCCTTGGCTTGCGTTCTTAACTCTTGCTTTGAACCTTTCCCCTCCCGTGACCCACCTTCCAGGGACTCCTCTATCTACCAGCTCTTGCTTTCAGGCTGTCAAGCCCAGCCCCAGCCCGCTACCACATTTCGCCATACACCCCCGGCCCCCAGGATGCCTATTCCCGTCCAATATATTTAGTCACTTCCTCGCTCTGCCGAGAAGGCGTCCTCGGCGGCGGGCCTCCGCGCCCTGCGTGGAGTGCGGCACTCCCGGGCCAGCTACTCCTTCGTGCGGCGCTTGAAGTCGTTCCACGCTTCTGCACTCTCCTGGCCCGCTGCGCTTCCAGCTGGTGATGCTGTTGATCTTGGTGGGCGATGCCTTTGTCCCACACTCGCCGCCGCTCAGCCACGCTCACCCGACGGCTCTGAGCGCCGTACAGCTGCGGGTAGTGGGCACGCACCTCACGGATCAGGATCTGGTTCTCTTCGAAGGAGAAGCGAGGCTTGCGGAGCCGGGTGGTCTCTTCCGCTTCGCCCGCCGCCGCCGGGGTCGCCGAGGCCATGGCGCCCCCCGACGCCACTGAGGACCGGCTGCCTGGCGCATGGGGGGCGCCGGCGCTGCGGGCAAAGGGCGAACAGCGCTGGCGGGGGCTCGGTGTCCCCGTGTCGCCCCGACACGGGCTCCTCCGTCCCGTGTGCACCGGTGATGACGACGACGACGAGGGGGGCGGCGGGGTGCTGGATGCAGTCAGAGGTGTCTCCCCGCCGAGTGAGCTGCTGCGCGCTGGGTGCCTCGCTGAGGAGTTGCTTGAAATTGGGGGGGAGGAGGGTGTCTGGAAGGATGGAGGGAAATAAGCGAAAGTGGAAGGACCCCGAGAGGTGTCCCTGCAGGAGTTAGAGGGGAACCGGGGTGCCAGGGATGACAGGGAACTGAGGATGCCCTAGGGGTCGAAGATGCATGTGGCTGAGAGGAGATGCATGGGCGATGCAGCAGACCCGGGAATGCAGATTAGAGACTGGGTCCTGGGGGGCTCCTAGGGTAGTGGGGCGTCTGTTCTGGAGCTGTGATGAAGGTGAGATGGAGCTTCTAGGTGGGAAGGTAAAAGACCAGCATCTGCAGGGATCGCGAGGGTGCTGGGCTTGCCTGGAATTTAAGGGGGGCTCTGGAGATCACGGGGGTCCGGGACTGGAAGGGGAGCACAGGGGGCTCTTTGGGACTCTCATGGAGACTAGAGGGTCGAGAGCGATGGTGACCGAGCTGGGCCGCGGGTACACTCACCGGCGCCGACCGCAGCCACGATGCCTGCCGTGGGTTAGCTCGGGCGTTCTGCGGCCAAATCTTCCCTCCCTCTCTCCCCTCCCTCCCCAGCCTCCCTCTCTGGGCCCGCCACCCACCCGTCCCGAGAAGCTCCCGGCGCACGCAGCGCTAGGTGCCAGACAACTCTCTATCCGCCCTTCCAGCCAGGGTTGAGTTCTCCCCGCCTCTCACCATGAGCGCAAGCGCACCAGGTCCTTCCCCTGGGCCTGCCAGCAGATTCAGTTGCGCAACGCAAATGGCAATCACCGGTGCAGGGACACTACGAGCAGGCGCATGTGCGGACGCGGTGGTACCCAGGACTAAGTACCCAGCGGTGGCAGAGGCGGAAGAGGTGCTAGGACCAGGCGGATCTCCGCCTTTCCCAGCAGTCTTCTAGCCTACTCCACCCTCTAAGGGAAAGTCTGCTGGAAAAGACGGGAGATGGGGGGGTGGGGGGTTGGGGGAGTGGGGGTTAGGGGGAAGGAAAGAGTAGTTTATCGTTTCCATGACAACTGTTGGGTGTTGCTGGGGAGGGTAAGGAAACCATTTGCCGTACGCCCTACGCTAACCCACCTCTGCGCAGGGTCGCTTGGGACCTGCCTCCTACAGACTGAGGCGGAGCACCCTGGGGATATTCCCTCCCTGCAGAGGTGGTAACCATGGCAACACACCAACCTTCCAATGGTGCCTGGGAGCCCCCTCCACACAGTGACGTCATTGCGCATCAAAAAAGAGGAGGGAATTCAAAGAAGGAATTTCGTGGAAGGATGATGATCCTGGGCACTGCTCATTTTAACTGAAAAAAAACAAAAAAATACAGACGCTGGAATGAATCTAGAGCACCGGTGGGTGAACCGGCCGGCGGGATGACAACAGTCCAGTCCTCTGAAAAATTTATTAGTCTACGTTTCAAGGACATTAAGCAAATGGTCCTCAGTCATTTCTTCAACAAATATTTTTATGGTATGTCGTACATAAATAAAAGTGCAGGTTCAGGGCTGGAGAGATGGCCTAGCGGATTTTAAGAGCGCCGACTGCTCTTGCAGATGACCCAGGTTCGATCCCCAACACCCACATGGCGGCTGAAACCATCTTTAATTACAGTTCCAGGGAAATCCGACACCTCTTCTGACTTCTCCACGGCACTGCACGAAATAGGTGCAACATGTACATTAGCATTACATTCATACACATAAAAAATAAAAAAAAAAAAAAGTGCAGTTCATATAAAGGACAAGACTCCATTCCTTCAATTGAGATCACTTAAATTTTTAAATTTTAATATTTTTTTATGGGTATGGATATGTATTGCTTGCATATAGGTAGGTGCACCCGTGTCATGCAGTGCCCACGGAGGTCAGAAGAAGGTATTGGATCCCCAGAATTGAGTTACAGATGGTTGTTAGCCACCATCTGTGTTCTCTGCCAAAGCATCCACGCTGGTCTCAATCAGAGCCTCATCCTCAGCTGCCCTCGTTTTTTTTTTTTCTTCTTTCTTTCTCTTTTTTCTTTCTTTTTCTTTGTTCTATTCTCTTTTTTCTTCTTTCTTTCTTTTCTGTCTTTCTTCTTTCTTTATCTCTTTCTTTCTTTCTTCCTTCTCCTCTCTTCTCTCCTCTCTTCTCCTTCTTCTCTTTCTTTCTCTTCATCTCTTTCTTTCTTTCTTTCTTCTTTCTTTCTTTCTTTCTTTTTTTCGGTCTTTTTGAGACAGGGTCTCCCTGTAGCCCCAGCGTCCTGGAACTCACTCTGAGACCAGGCGTGCCTTGAACTCACAAAGATCCGCTGCCTCTGCCTCCGAGTGGCTAGGATTAAAGACATGCACCACCATGCCCGGCCTCCAGTTTTTTTTATTTTTGCTAGGAACACCGACTGCTCTTGCAGAGGACCCGGGTTCGATTCCCAGAACTCACATGGCGGCTGAGAACCGTCTTTAACTCCAGTTCCAGGGGAATCCAACGCCCCCTTCTGACCTCCGCAGTGTTGCACGACACGGGTGCACCAACATACATGCAGACAGTACACTCATACACACACACACACAACATTTTTTTTTTTTTTATCTTTCCTATTTTATTTTCCTTTTCCTCTTTAAAACACTGTATTATTTCTCCCTTCCCTTGAAATCTCCCATCCTCCCTCAGGGCCCCTTACTCTAACCTTTATGGGTATTCCCAGTGAAATAAACATACCTAAAGATTCAGCCAGGTGTGGTGGCGCACGCCTTTAATCCTAGCACTCGGGAGGCAGAGGCAGGCGGATCTTTGTGAGTTCAAGGCCAGCCTGGTCTACAGAGTGAGTTCCAGGACAGCTGGGGCTACAGGGAGACCCTGTCTCAAAAAAGACCGAAAAAAAGAAAGAAAGAAAGAAAGAAAGAAAGAAAGAAAGAAAGAAAGAAAGAAAGAAAGAGAGAGAGAGAGAGAGAGAGAGAGAGAGAGAAAGAAAGAAAGAAAGAAAGAAAGAAAGAAAGAAAGAAAGAAAGAAAGAAAGAAAGAAAGAAAGAAAGAAAGAAAGAAAAAGAAAAGAAAAAACAGGGGAGCTGGAGAGATGGCTCAGTGATTAAGACCACTGGGTGCTTTTGCAGAGAACCAAGATGGTGGCTAACAACCATCTGTAACTCAATTCTAGGGGATCCAATACCTTCTTCTGACCTCCGTGGGCACTGCATGACATGGGTGCACCTACCTATATGCAAGCAATACATATCCATACCCATAAAAAATATTAATAATTTTAAAAATTTAAGTGATCTCAATTGAAGGAATGGAGTCTTGTCCTTTATATGAACTGCACTTTTTTATTTTTTTTATTTTTTATGTGTATGAATGTACCTTCTCAATGTAGGTTTGTGCACCCGTGTCTTGCCGAGGAGGTCAGAAGAGGGTGTCGGATTTCCCTGGAACTTGAGTCAAAGACGGTTCTCAGCCGCCATGTGGGTGTTGGGGATCGAACCTGGGTCCTCTGCAAGAGCAGTCGGCGCTCTTAACCGCTAGGCCATCTCTCCAGCCCTGAACTGCACTTTTATTTATGTAGACATCCATAAATATTTGTTGAAGAAATGACTGAGGACCATTTGCTTAATGTCCTTGAAACGTAGACTAATAAATTTTTCAGAGGACTGGACTGTTGTCATCCCGCCGGCCGGTTCACCCACCTGGTGCTCTAGATTCATTCCAGCTCTGTATTTTTTTTTTTTTTCAGTAAAATGAGCAGTGACCAGGATCACATCCTTCCACGAAATTCCTTCCTTTGAATTCCCTCTCTGAGCCATGACGTCACTGTGTGGAGGGGGCTCCCAGGCACCATTGGAAGGTTGGTGTGTTGCCATGGTTACCACCTCTGCAGGGAGGGAATATCCCCAGGGTGCTCCGCCTCAGTCTGTAGGAGGCAGGTCCCAAGCGACCCTGCGCAGAGGTGGGTTAGGGCGTAGGCAAAGTGGTTTCCTTACCCTCCCAGCACACCCACACAGTTGTCATGGAAACGAAACTACTCTTTCCCCCTAACCCCCCCCCCCCCATCTCCCTCTTTTCCAGAAGACTTTTCCCTTAGAGGGTGGAGTAGGCTAGAAGACTGCTGGAAAGGCGGAGACTCCGCCTGGTCCTAGCACCCTCTTCCGCCTCTGCCACCGCTGGGACTTAGTCCTGGGTACCACCGCGGGCCGCACATGCGCATGCTCGTAGTGTCCCTGCACCGGTGATGCCATTTGCGTCTGCGCAACTGCATCCTGCTGGCAAGGCCCAGGGGAAGGACCCTGGTGCGCTTGCGCCATGGTGAGAGGCGGGGAGAACTCAACCCTGGCTGGAAGGGCGGCTAGAGAGTGCTGGCACCTAGCGCGCGTGCGCCGGGGCTCTCGGGCGGCTGGGGGGCGGGGCCCAGAGAGGGGAGGGCTGGGGAGGGAGGGAGAGAGGGAGGGAAGAGGCCGCAGAAGCCCGAGCCCTGACCCACCGGCAGGCCGGGGCTGCGGCGGCGCCGGTGAGTGACCCGCGGCCCAGCTCGGTCCCCATCCTCTGCGACCCTCTACTCTCCATGGAGTCCCAAAGAGCCCCCTGTGCTCCCCTTCCAGTCCCGGACCCCCGTGATCTCCAGAGCCCCCCTTAAATTCCAGGCAAGCCCAGCACCCTCGCGATCCCTGCAGATGCTGGTCTTTTACCTTCCCACCTAGAAGCTCCATCTCACCTTCATCACAGCTCCAGAACAGACGCCCCACTACCCTAGGAGCCCCCCAGGACCCAGTCTCTAATCTGCATTCCCGGGTCTGCTGCATCGCCCATGCATCTCCTCTCAGCCACATGCATCTTCGACCCCTAGGGCATCCTCAGTTCCCTGTCATCCCTGGCACCCCGGTTCCCCTCTAACTCCTGCAGGGACACCTTCTCGGGGTCCTTCCACTTTCGCTTATTTCCCTCCATCCTTCCAGACCCTCTCCCCCCCAATTTCAAGCAACTCCTCAGCGAGGCACCCAGCGCGCAGCAGCACTCGGCGGGGAGACACCTCTGACTGCATCCAGCACCCCGCCGCCCCCCTCGTCGTCGTCGTCATCACCGGTGCACACGGGACGGAGGAGCCCGTGTCGGGGCGACACGGGGACACCGAGCCCCCGCCAGCGCTGTTCGCCCTTTGCCCGCAGCGCCGGCGCCCCCCATGCGCCAGGCAGCCGGTCCTCAGTGGCGTCGGGGGGCGCCATGGCCTCGGCGACCCCGGCGGCGGCGGGCGAAGCGGAAGAGACCACCCGGCTCCGCAAGCCTCGCTTCTCCTTCGAAGAGAACCAGATCCTGATCCGTGAGGTGCGTGCCCACTACCCGCAGCTGTACGGCGCTCAGAGCCGTCGGGTGAGCGTGGCTGAGCGGCGGCGAGTGTGGGACAGCATCGCCACCAAGATCAACAGCATCACCAGCTGGAAGCGCACGGGCCAGGAGGTGCAGAAGCGCTGGAACGACTTCAAGCGCCGCACGAAGGAGAAGCTGGCCCGGGTGCCGCACTCCACGCAGGGCGCGGGGCCCGCCGCCGAGGACGCCTTCTCGGCAGAGGAGGAGACTATTTTCGCCATCCTGGGGCCGGGTGTGGCATGGCCCGGGGCTGGTGCTGGAGCTGCAGCCGGGACTGAGGAGTCCCCTGCAGCCGCCTCTTCACAGCCATCGGTTGCAACTGCAGCTCCCCAGCGCTATGTATTGGCTGAGGACCGCAGGGAGGATCGACGGGCAGGTGAGTGGATCCCAAAGCCATAGCCTTAATAAATGCAAGCGCCCCCCAAAGTCCGGGATGCACCCGAATGCTATTCAAGCCCAGAGCCTTCAAGGAGGGTTCATAGGTTTCTCACAACCTTGGGAGGTGGGTGCTGTCATCCTTGTTCTATAGCTGCCTGGGGACCCTAAGACTAGCAAAAGGGAATGATTTAGATGTGATAACAACATGCCTGTAATTCTAGTATTTGGTAGGTGAAGGCAAGAGAATTAAGAGTTCAAGACTAGCCTGTGCTATGGGTGATACGTCTCAAAAGAAGGGAGGGGCAGGAGAGATGGCTCAGAGGTTAAGAGCGCCAGCTGCTCTTACAGAGGACCTGGGTTTCAATTCCAGTTCTAGGGGGTCTGACACCCTCTTTTGACCTCTGCAAGCATCAAATGCAGAAATGCATTCAAAACATCCTAATGTGATTTTAAAAGGAAGCGGGGGCGCAGTTGTCTAGCGATGCTCAGTTGGTAGAGTGCTTTCCTAGTTCTGGTGAAGTCCTGGGTTGGATCTCCAGCACTGCATAGACTGAATGTGAGGACACAAGCCTGTAATCCCAGCACAGGGAAGTTGGTGGCAGAAGTTCAAGATTATCCTTGGCTGTATAGTGAGTTGGAGGCCAGTTCTCTGGGCACAATGAGACCCTATTTCAAAGAATATATATATAATAAAATAAATATAAAGGGGAGGAAAAGAAATGGTCTCCCATGGGTTGCAGAGCTTGCTAGTAGCTGGCAGAAGTAGACAAGGAAATAGACCCAGGAGTCCACAGCAGCCTACATCATCTTCCAGGCAGGATTTCAATAACTGCAATGCAAGCAGGAATCTAGCCAAGTGGGCCAGACCTTTCCTCCCAGCTCTTGGGGAGGCAGAAAGATGAGGAGTTCAAAGCCTGCCTTGCACTACAGAGTGCATTCAAGGCCAGCCTGGGAAACTTAGGAAGACCCCCATCTCAAATAAAAGTTCAAACACGGTCGGAGAGATGGCCTAGCAGTTAAGAGTGTTGACTGCAAAAAAAAAAAAGACCGCCAGGCGTGGTGGCACATGCCTTTAATCCTAGCACTTAGGAGGCAGAGGCAGGCGGATCTTTGTAAGTTCAAGGCCAGCCTGGTCTACAGAGTGAGTTCCAGGACAGCTGGGGCTACAGGGAGACCCTGTCTCGAAAAAGACCCCCCCCAAAAAAAGTGCTGACTGCTCTTGCAGAGGACCCAGGTTCGATCCCCAGCACCCACATGGCGGCTGAGAACCCTCTAACTCCAGTTCCAGGGGAATCCGACACCCTCTTCTGACTGCCTAGGCATTGCATGACACAGGTGCAAAAACCTACATGCAGACAGTACATTCAAACACTTACAAAATAAATAAAATTAAAAAATAAAGGGTTAACATCCTTAAAAAAAAATTCAAACACAACAAATCAAAATACGGTCAGGTGTGGGGGTCCATGGTCTTTGATCCCAGTCTCTGATCGCAGCACTCACTCAGAAGGCAGAGGCAGGTGGATCTTTGTGAGTTTAAGGCCAGCCTGATCTACATTGGGAGTTCCAGGCCAGCTGGGGCCATGGGGAGAACCTATCTCAACTCCCCTACACACACACACACACACAAACACACACAAACACACACATTTAAATGGGGCTGGGAGCCTAGGTCTGTGGTAGAGTGCTACTGTATGAGGCTCGGAATTCCATTGCCACCTCCCTCCAACAGGAGGGATGAAGGGATGGGGAGACTAGGTATGGTGGCGTGTGCCTTTGATCCCAGCACTCAGGAGACAGAGTCAGCTTGGTCTACACAGTGAGGTCCAGGGCTCAATAGTGTAGCCCTGTCTATAAATAAATAAATAAATAAATAAATAAATAAATAAATAAATATTTCATGTAGGGTAGTCACTAGAGGCAGACCTGGGTCTGAGTGTCAAACTTTTCTACCCAAGGGGTGTCATCCCGATAAGATAGTGTGTCTTACTTTTGGCCTCTGCAAAGTGGAGAGTAAAAATACTCTTTCTCCAGGGGTTGCTGTCAAGAAGGAATGAGATGATACAGGCAAATTGCTGGACAATGCCTCTCCTGAGCGCCTGGCTAGTTAGCTCTTGACATAATAATGGTCTGTGTGAAGAGATCCACACTGTTTCTCTATTCTGTATATCACAGACCTGGAAACATCTGGTGACTTTTTCAAGGTCACATGTGCAGAGCTGGCTGGGGAGACTTCCAAATGGAGACTTTTTTTAAATTTTCATTGTGTTGTTGTTTTGAGATGGGTATCATGTAGCCCAGGCTGGCCTTGAACTCCCCATGTAGCTGAGGTTGCCCTTGCCCTTGAACTTCTGATCCTCTGCATTCTATCTCCTGAGTGCTGGGAGAACACACCTGTACCACCATGTCCACTTTATGCAGAGCTGGTGGGGGGGTGGGGGGGAACCAGGGCTTGATACATGCAAAGTAAGCACTCCGCTCACTGAGCTACAATCCCAGCCTGTGGACTATTATTTCCTCTATAGCTCTCCCCTGCATACCTGCCCTGGGCAGAGACAAACCAATGGCTGAGCCCCTACACCTGGGGAAGAGGAGTGGGACTCAGTGATGGGCCTGGGAAAGCCCAAAGGATAACCTGGCCCAGCCTGGGGGTGTAGAGGACGTCTTCCTGGAAGAGAAGGCAGGCAGTACACTCATACACATAAATATTAAATATACAGCACTCAGGAGGCAGAGACAGGATGATCTCTGTGAGTTCAAGGCCTGCCTGGTTTACATAGGGAGTTCCAGACCAGCTGGGGCTGCAGGAAGAGCCTGTCTCAAAAAGACAAAAATAAATAAATAAAAATAAATTGTTTGAGATGAAGTCAGAAGAGGTCATCAGAAGCCAGACTGCTGGGCCTTGGGATAATGTGAGGCATTTGGATTCTGTGAGCATCACGTGGTGATGCCCACCTGTAACCCCACCACTGGTGAGGGTGTTAGGAATTCAAGGTCATCCTGGGCCAACGTGGGCTATATGTGTTCTAGTTTCTCTTCAGTTGCTGGGACAAAACATTCTGACCAAAACCACCTTGGGGAGGAAGGGGTTTATGTGGCTCTTGTCTCCTGGGTCATAGTTCATCACTGAGGGAGTCCAGCTCATCACTGAGGGAGCCCAGCTTAGGAACTCAGAGCAGGAACCTGGAGGCAGCAGCTGAAGCACAGGCCATGGAGGAATGCTGCTTACTGGCTTGCTCCCCTGGCCCATGCCCAGCCTGCTTCTTTTTTTTTTTTTTTTTTAATTTATTTATTTCTGTATGTGTATCAATGTACTGTCTGCATGCAGGTTTGTGCACCCGTGTCGTGCAATGCCGCGGAGGTCAGAAGAGGGTCTCGGATTCCCCTGGAACTGGAGTTCTCCTGGAATTGGAGTTTCAGACGGTTCTCGGCCGCCATGTGGGTGCTGGGGATCGAACCCGGGTCCTCTGCAAGAGTGGTCGGCGCTCTTAACCGCTAGGCTATCTCTCCAGCCCTGTTTTTTGAGACAGGGTCTCCCTTTAGTCCCAGCTGGCCTGGAACTCAGAGATTCACCTGCCTCTGCCTCCAGAGTCGACCCAGCCTGCTTCTTTTTTCTTTTTTTTTTCTTTTTGGTCTTTTCAAGACAGGGTCTCCCTGCAGCCCCAGCTGGCCTGGAACTCACTATGTAGACCAGGCTAGCCTTGAACTCACAGAGACCTGCCTGCCTCTGCCTCCCGAGTGCTAGGACTAAAGGCATGCGCCACCACGCCTGGCCCAGCCTGCTTCTTATACTGTACATAACAACCTGTCCAGGGGTGGCACCCTCCCACAATGCTCAACAATCAAGACAATACTCCACATATGTGGCCACAGGCCAGTCCAATGGAGCCAATTTCCCAATTGAGGTTCCCTCAATCAACCCAGGTGTGTCAAATTGACACTAAAGCTATCCAGCACACCCTATCTTTTTTAGGTGTAGGGCTGGAGAGATGACTCTGAGCTCTGTTTTTAACTGGATAGTACATGCCTTTAATCACAGCACTCTTGGGAGGCAGAGATAGGTGGATACCTGTGAGATTGAGGCCAGTCTGGTCTACATAGTGAGTTCTAGACCAGGTAGGGCTACAGGGAGACTTTGTCTCAAAGAAAACAAAAACAAACAAAGCTGAGTGGTACAGGAGAAAGATGTTCTGTGGCGAGCCACGGAAGCCGTGTGAGAAAGAGTGTGTGGCCTGATCACATTAGGTAGTCCTTTTTCATTAATTAATACTTTTTATTTATTTCTATTCTATGTGTATAAGGTTTTGCCTACATGTATGTAAGTGTACCATGTGTGTGCAGTGTTTGCAGAAGCCAGAAGAGGGCACCAGATGTCCTGGAACTGGAGGTGCAGAGGTCATTAGCTGCCATGTGGGTGCTGGGACCTGAACCCAGGTCCTCTGAAAGCTGAGACATCTCTCCACCCCCTAGTTTAATATTTTGTTACTTGTGTGTATGCACATGCATGTCACAGCAAGTACATAGAAACCTTAGGCCAATTTGCAGGAATCTCTTCTCTCCTTCCACCATTCTGGGAATTAAAGTCTTGTCTAATCCTAGCACTTGGGAGGCAGAGGCAGGCGGATCTCTGTGAGTTCAAGGCCAGCCTGGTCTACAGTGAGTTCCAGGATAGCTCAGGCTATAGGGAGACCCTGTCTCGAAAAGACCAAAAAAAAAAAAAAATAATAATAATAATAATAAAGTCTTGTTGTCAGGTTTGCATAGCAAGCATCTGTACTGGCTCAGCCATCTCACTGGCCCCAAACTAGGTAAGTAGTTGATGTGATTCAGAGAGGTTCATTTCCCTACCTAAGGTCACACAGCAAGGAAATATCAAGAACTTGAACAGATGTCCAATGGTCTATGTATTTAACCATTGGGCTAAATTGCCCATTGGCAACTACTGAGTTATTGGACAGGACAGAATTAGGGCTTGTTTTTTTTTGGGGGGGAGGTCTTTTTGAGACAGGGTCTTCCTGTAGCCCCAGCTGTCCTGGAACTCTCTCTGTAGACGAGGCTGGCCTTGAACTCACAAAGATCTGCCTGCCTCTGCCTCCCTAGTTCTAGGATTAAAGGCATGCGCCACCACGCCCGGCTCTTGAATTAGGTTAATGGGGCTTGTGAAGTCAGGGTCAGGACTTTGAACTCACTTAGAGGGCATTCAACAGGCAAGAAACTGTCATAAGTCACAGCTTATGTTTTCAGTTTGAATCAAATCTCTATTTCTGTTAAATGCCTCCATTAAACCAGGTCAATAATAATAATCTCTTTTTTTTTTCTTTTTCCATTTGTGTGTATGTGTGCTTGCATGTATCTTGGCATGCATGTGAGTGAACGTGTTCTGGCATGTGGACCCCCAAGGTTGATGTTGTGACTCATCTTCTGCACTCCTCACTTCACCCACCGAGGCAGGGTCTCAATCCCAGCGTGCACTGGTGTGGCTGGTCCTGCTAGCCACCTTGCCCTGGGGACCCTGCCTCCACCTTCCAAGCTGGCATGATAGGCAGCTGCCATGCCCACTCAGCGCTCTGTGGGTTCTGGGGGTCCAAACTGGCTCCCCTCATTTCCATAGCAAGTACTTTAATCACTGAGCCTTGTCCCCAGCACCCAGTTGCTGTTTTCTTTTTTTTTCTTTTTTATTAATTTTATTTATTTCTGTATGTGTATGAATGTACTGTCTGCATCCAAGTTTGTGTACCTGTGTTGTGCAATGCCACGGAGGTCAGAAGAGGGTCTCGGATTCCCCTGGAATTGGAGTTCTCCTGGAATTGGAGTTTCAGATGGTTCTCGGCCGCCATGTGGATGCTGGGGATTGAACCCGGGTCCTCTGCAAGAGCGGTCGGCGCTCTTAACTGCTAGGCCATCTCTCCAGCCCCAGTTTCTGCTTTCTTAAATTGTCCCTTCCACTTTATTCACTTGTTAAATATTCAATAGGCATTTACAGTCTCTTCTTGGGAGAGATGCTTGGAATACTGTACTGTGGAGAAAAATGTCAGCTCCTTTTTTCTTACAGAGCTGACATAGTTGGGGAAAACATATCACAAACAGCCCCTCACTGTACATAATGCCAATAGTAACAACTATTAAGATGAGAAATGGGGGCTGGAGAACTGGCTCAGAAGTTAAGAGCATTGAGTACTCTTGAAACAGACCCAGGTTCGGGGCTGGAGAGATGGCTCAGCCAACCGCTCTTGCAGAGGACCAGGGTTCAATTCCCAGCACGCACATGGCAGCTAAGAACTGTCTTTAATCCTAACACTCAGGAGGCAGAGGCAGGTGGATCTCTGTGAGTTCAAGGCCAGTCTGGTCTACAGAGTGAGTTCCAAGCCAGCTGGGGCTATAGGGAGACCCTGTCTCAAATAAATAAATAAAAATAAATTTTTTAAAAGATCAGGTTCAATTCCCAGCACCCACGTGGCAATTAACAAACATCTATAACTCCAGTTCTGGGGATCCGATGACCTACTCTTCTTCTGACCTGCAGGCATTGCTCACATGGGCACATTTATATCCACAAGGCAATATAGTGATACATGTAAAATAAAAGTAGGGGCTGGGGCTGGAGAGATGGCCTAGCGGTTAAGAGCGCCGACCGCTCTTACAGAGGACCCGGGTTCGAACCCCAGCACCCACATGGCGGCCGAGAGCCGTCTGAAACTCCAATTCCAGGAGAACTCCAGTTCCAGGGGAATCTGAGACCCTCTTCTGACCTCCGCGGCATTGCACGACACGGGTGCACAGACCTGCATGCAGACAGTACATTCATACACATACAGAAATAAATAAAATTAATAAAAAAAAAATAAAATAAAAGTAATAAATAAATTTTTTTGGTCTTTTTTTTTTTTCAAGACAGGGTCTCCTGTAGCCCCAGCTGTCCTGGAACTCGCTCTGTAGACCAGGCTGGTCTTGAACTGGCAAGGATCCGCCTGCCTTTGCCTCCCAAATGCTAGGATTAAAGGCGTGCACCACCACACCTGGCAAAAACAATTTTTTTTAAAAGAAGGGAAATAGGGGCTGGAGAGCTGGCTCAGAGGTTAAGAACACTAGCTACCCTTGAAAACCCAGGTTTTGTTTTCAGCATCTACATGGAGGCTAAAAACCACCCGTAACTCCAGTTCAAGGGGATCTGGCGCCCTCTTCTGACCTCTGTGGGCATTGCATGACATGGATACATTTACTTACATATATGCATACAAAATATTCATACACATAAAATAAAAATAATAAATAGAGGGCTGGAGAGATGGCCTAGCGGTTGAGAGTGCCGACTGCTCTTGCAGAGGACCCGGGTTTGATCCCCAGCACCCACATGGCGGCTGAGAACCATCTTTAACTCCAGTTCCAGGGGAATCTGACTCCCTCTTCTGACCTCCGTGGCATTGCACGACACGGGTGCACAAACCTGCATGCAGACAGTACATTCATACACATAAAAAATAAAAAAATAAAATAATTAGAATATTTAATAAATATATGAGTGATAATATACTGTATTATCAGGAGACTCAAGGAGGGCTTCTATGAAGAGGTGAAGTCGAGTGGAGACCTCAATACAGAGGTTGAACCTAGTGGGTATCTGAAAGAAGTGTCCTGTTAAGCTAGAGGAAAAGGACTGTACAAAGGCCCTGAGGCCGGGCATGCTTGGTGTGACCTTAACTAGTCTCTTAATGACGTGTAAAACATATAAAAGGGGAACTGCTGTAATTGAAGCATAAAAACAGAGCCTAGGGCATCTATAGGCAGCCTGCTATGTCCTTGTTGGCACGGGAAAAAAAATGGCAAAGGACCATTTATCTCTGACACAGGCTAGCTGGGGCTACAGGAAGACCCTGTGTCAAAAAGTCCAAGAAAATAGAAGAAACAACTAAAAAGAGGACTGGGGCAATAGCTCAGTGGTAGAGCTCCTGCCTAGAATCCCCCAGTGAAGGGCTGGGGCAAGGCTCAGTGGTAGAGCACCTGCCTAGAATCCCCCAGTGAAGGGCTGGGGTGTGGCTAAGTGGTAGAGCACCTGCGTAGAATCCCCCAGTGAGGGGCTAGGGCATGGCTCAGTGGTAGAGCACCTGCCTAGAATCCCCCAGTGAGGGGCTAGGGCATGCCTCAGTGGTAGAACATCTGCCTAGAATCCCCCAGTGAGGGGCTAGGGCATGGCTCAGTGGTAGAGCATCTGCCTAGAATCCCCCAGTGAGGGGCTTGGGTGTGGCTCAGTGGTAGAGCACCTGCCTAGAATCCCCCAGTGAGGGGCTGGGGGTGTGGCTCAGTGATAGAGCACCTGCCTAGAATCCCCAAGGAGGGGCTGGGGTGTGGCTCAGTGGTAGAGCACCTGCCTAGAATCCCCCAGTGAGGGGCTGGGGGTGTGGCTCAGTGATAGGGCTCTGCCTTGAAGTCCCTAGTGAGGGGCTGGGGCGTGGCTCACTGGTAGAGCATCTGCCTTGAATCCCCCAGTGAGGGGCTGGGGGTGTGGCTCAGTGATAGGGCTCTGCCTTGAAGTCCCCAGTGAGGGGCTGGGGCGTGGCTCACTGGTAGAGCATCTGCCTTGAATCCCCCAGTGAGGGGCTGGGGTATGGCTCAGTAGTAGAGCATTTGCCTAGAATCCCCCAGTGAGGGGCTGGGGGTGTGGCTCAGTGATAGAGCTCTGCCTTGAATCCCCCAGTGAGGGGCTGGGGCGTGGCTCACTGGTAGAGCATCTGCCTTGAATCCCCCAGTGAGGGGCTGGGGTATGGCTCAGTGATAGAGCATTTGCCTAGAATCCCCCAGTGAGGGGCTGGGGTGTGGCTCAGTGGTAGAGCACCTGCCTAGAATCCCCCAGGGAGGGGCTGGGGTGTGGCTCAGTGGTAGAGCTCCTGTCTAGAATCCCCAGTGAGGGGTTGGGGTGTGGCTCAGTGGTAGAGTGCCCCTCCCCCTTGCTGGGCATTTCTCTAGTTGCTGGTAAACAGCAGTGAGCACAGTAAAGCCTTGGCTGGCTAGTGAGCTGACCTAGGAGGATTAGACAAAGAGATTCTACCCTCAGGGGGAATGAGTGCTTCGAGAAATCCTGTAGAATTAAGGAAGAGACAAAGGTCTGGCAGGCACTTTAGCACTAGAGCCTGAAGGCCTGGAGGAAGTGAGGGAGGGAACGGTGTTTCCAGGTCAAGGGATCAACAAGAATAAAGGCCCCGAGCGTAAAGGTTCTGAGGCAAGACTGGGTCTGACTTGCTTTGAAAACCACCTCAGTAATGGAATCCCTGAGCCAGGGGAGGAAGCTCAGGATGTGGGACGGGATGAACCCAGGCAGGTGGTGCAGGGTCTTAGACACCCCAGGGACCTTTCTTTTCCTTTTTTTTTTTTTTTTTTCTTATTTTATGTTTTTTTTTTTTGTGTGTGTGTGTATCCTCATGCCATTGTATGTGTGTGGAAGTCAGAAGGCAGCTTGGGATCCCCTGGAACTGGATGGTTGTTGGCCGCCACGTTTGTGCTGGGACTCGAACTCTTCCTCTGAAAGAGCAGCCACTGCTTCTAACCGCTCACCCATCTCTCCAGCGCTTTTTTTCCCCTCTCTTGAGATAGGGTTTCACTCTGCAGCCCAGCCTGTCCTGAAACTCCTGAAAATCAGCCCTTCTGTTTCAGCCTCCAGAGCGTCAGGATGACAGGCAGGAGTCACACATCTGGCTTCAAGCACTTACCATTTTCTCTGATTGCAGTCTAAGCCCCGGGAAGGTTCGAGAACAAAAAAGACTGTATCTAGCTAGGATTTTTGTTTTCTGTTTGTCTGGTTTTTGAGATGAAGTCTCTCTGTAGCCCCAGCTAGCTTAGAACTTGTTATGTAGACCAGGCTGCCCTTGATCTCACAGAGATACACCTGCTTCTGTCTCCCAAGTGCTGGGATTAAAGGCATGTGCCACCATGTCCTGCTAAGCTAATAATGTCTTAATGTTTAAATTGTTTGTGTGCATGCATGCACATACCATAGCACTCATGTGGAGGTCAGCGGACAACTTGGAGTTATTCTCTCTTTCCACCCTGTGAGTTCTGTGGATCAAGTTCTAATCATCAGTCTTGGGAGCAAGCACCTTTACCCAGTGAGCCGACTCTTTAAAATCCTATTTTAAAACATTTTCTTTCTTTTGTGCACATGTGAGCCACGGCAGGTGTGAAGAGGGCAGAAGACACCTTGCAGGAATTGGTTCTTCTCTCCTTTCTTTTTTTTTTTTTTGGTCTTTTCGAGACAGGGTCTCCTTGTAGCCCCAGCTGTCCTGGAACTTGCTCTGTAGACCAGGCTGGCCTTGAACTCACAAAGATCCGCCTGCCTCCGCCTCCTGAGTGCTAGAATTAAAGGCGTGCACCACCACGCCTGGAGGTTCTTCTCTCCTTTCATCAAGTGGTTTCAAGAGATCGAACTCGGCTTCTCGGGCTTGGCAGCAAGTGCCAAGCCATCTCCCTGGCCCCTGTGTGGTGTTTTAAAAACAGCTTTTTAGGGCCAGGTATATAGTGGCACATGCCTTTAATCCAGCACCCAGGAGGCAAATGCAGGTGTATCTCTGTGAATTTGAGGCCAGCCTGGTCTACATAGTGAGTTCCAGGCCAGCTGGGGCTATAGGGAAACCCTGTCTCAAAAATCAAGAAAGGAAATCCCAGCACCCTTGGGAGGCAGAGGCAGGCTGATCTCTGTGAGTTCAAAGCCAGCCTGTTGGACATAGTGAGTTCCAGGGCAGCTGGGGCTACAGGGAGACCCTGTCAGTAATCAAGAAGGAAGAAAGGAAGGGAGGGAGTCTTTAGCAGCTCGAAGAATTAAACCTCTATCCCCTGGGGGGGGGGGCGGCTGGGCTGAGGAAGAAGAAAGAGGAGTGGTCAGCAGCTAATCTCATTGGGTGAGATTGAGGTGCCTTAGACAATGTGTACACTGTGACCATAGTTCCCCTGGAGAGCCTTGAGAGCTCAGGCAAAGGTTCGGTCGCCAGGGCCTGTGGGTCTCTGTGCAGACTGCTATAGTCCAGGATTATAAATGAGGTGCTGGCTGAGTAGAGATGTATGAAGTCAACAGGCTGGGACTGAACTGGGAAATCCTGCTGTCCTGGCTGGCTAGAGCTTCCAGAAGTGCGACCAGTGTCCCAGCCACCCCATCTCTGGGGCTTCCCTGAGAGGTGCAGTATCCGGATGGTCGGGGTCTTTATCATAGCTTTAGCTCTGTGGGAGATGGAGCTTCCGGGAAAAGCAGGGGAGTCTCAAGACCCTGTTGGTTTTCACTGAAGCTGGTCACCAGGTTAAATGTACTGATTATTCTGTGTTCAAAGACTGACCTCTCCTGGGCCTCTACTCCATGGTGTGTTCTGATTTGGGTTTTATATTCCTTACCACTATTGTTACTCCTTTTCTTTTGTTTGAGACAAGGTCTTACTCTATGGTCCAGGCTGGCTTTGAACTCCAGCTAATCCTCTTGTCTCAGTCTCCCCCCAGCACAGGTATTACAGGCATGAGTCAGCATGCCCAGCTATCTTTTTGTTTTGTTGGAGGGGAGGGTCTTATGTAGCCAAAGCTGGCCCAGATTCCAGCAGTGAGGGGCTGGGGTTGCGCCTCTATGGTAGAGGGCTCAGCTATATTAGTTCACTAGTGAGAGGCTGGCCTTGAACCCCTGACCCTCCTGCTTCATCTTCCCAGGTCCAGGGAGCAGATGCTTAAACCACCAAGCCTAAACAGCACTCCTCTTCACATTTCCTTAATGTTGTGTTATTTTTATTTTATGTGCATGAGTATATTGTCTGCACATAGGTAAGTGCACCCATGTTGTGTAATGCCGTTGGAGGTCAGAAGAGGGCGTAGGATCCCCTGGAACTGAAGTTACAGATAGTTGTTATCCACCACATGGGTGCTGGGAATCCAAGGCAGGTCCTCTGCAAGAGTAGCCAGTGCTCTTAACCACTGAGCCATCTCTTCAGCCCCACATTTGAGAGAGAGAGAGAGAAGGGGGAGGGAGGGAGGAAGAGAATAAGCATGGAAGCATAGGTACTTACTCACCTACACTGGAATACCACAGTATGATGTGGAGGTCAGCGGACAACCCTTGGGAGTTGGTTCTCTCCGTCAACCATGTGAGTTCTGGGGATCAAACTCGGGTCACCAGGCTTGGCAGCAAGTGTCCTTACCCACTGAGCCATCTCTCCTGATCCAGAGCAATCTCCTTAAAACCTAACTCTAGGGGCTGGAGAGATGGCCTAGCGGTTAAGAGCGCCGACCGCTCTTACAGAGGACCCGGGTTCGATCCCGAGCACCCACATGGCGGCCGAGAACCGTCTGAAACTCCAATTCCAGGAGAACTCCAGTTCCAGGGGAATCCGACACCCTCTTCTGACCTCCGCGGCATTGCACGACACGGGTGCACAGACCTGCATGCAGACAGTACATTCATACACATACAGAAATAAATAAAGTTAATTTAAAAAATTAAAAAAAAAAAACCCTAACTCTAGGCAGGAGGATCAGGAGGTACAGTGTAGCCTGTCTTTTTTTTTTATTTTATTTATTTCTGTAATGTGTATCAATGTACTGTCTGCCTTCAGGTCTGTGCACCCGTGTCGTGCAATCTTGCGGAGGTCAGAAAGAGGGTGTCCGGATTCCCCTGGAACTGGATTCTCCTGGAGATTGGAGTTCAGACGTTCCGGCCGCCATGTGGGTGCTGGGACGAACCGGGTCATCGTGTAAGAGCCGTCGGCGCTCTTACCGTCCTAGGCCATCTCTCCAGCCCCAAGTGTAGCTTGTCTTATACACGGAACCCATCTCTAGGAATGATGGAAAAGACACGGGACGGAGAGATTGCTCTAGACCAGGAAGCCTAGGGAGAAACAACAACGCCTTGCAGGTTCGTGCATAATGACCTGTCTCTGTGTCTTCCTCCTCTGTCTGTCTCTACCTCCAGATACCCCAGCCCACAGCAAGGGGGACTCCAGCAGCCCACAGCCCTGGTCCAGGCCGGCTGGCAACCCCCAGGAAGCCAAGGAGCGTGAGTCCCCGCCCCCTGCAGCCCCGCAGCCAGTCCAGCTGCCCCGCCTGGCCTTGTCTCCACCCCCCTCAGCCCCTCCACTGCCACCCCCGCCGCTGGCCCAGGTGGCACCCTCATCCCCCAGCCCCCCACCACCACCTCCTCGGCTTTCGCCCACCTCAGCCCCAGACCAGTCCCTGGACTTCCTGCGCGCCCAGCAGGAGACTGCCAATGCCATCCGGGAGCTGGCTGGCACCCTCCGGCAGGGACTGGCCAAGCTGAGCGAGGCCCTCAGCGCCCTGTTACCCCTCTGCGTGCGCCGGAACACCACAGCCGACCCACCGCCACGCCGCGGCCGCCGCCACCCCCGCCGCCGCCGCCACCCCCACCTGCCAAGCCGATCCTGCCACCTCCTGCCCCCAAAGCGGAGATCACCCCGGAGCCCGTGTCCGTGGTGGCTGCCGTCGTGGATGGGGCTGTGGTGGCAGCCAGGGGAGTGATCATGTCTCCGAGGAGCGAGGACGGGGTGCCCAGACCACCCCCGGCCGCACCACTGCCCCCCCACGACTCACCCCCACACAAGAGGAGGAAAGGCTTCCCCACGAGGAAGAGGCGAGGCCGGTGGAAAGCTCCGTGAACGCCGCTCGGCCCACGCTCCTGCCTGCAGCCCCCGTCCCGGCTCGGCGCAGTGGGGAGGGATGCTCCCCCCCCAGCCACCCCCAGCTGCACCCCCAGCCGCACCCGTTCCCTGCTCCAAGGGAGCGAGCCCCCCTGCTAGTTAGTGCCTGATTCTCTGGGTAGGGGTTCCCAGCCTCTCTCTCTGGTACTGTGCTGTCTGCCTAGCCGCCTCCTGCAACCCCAACTTCTAAGCCATGATAGATTGCCCTGTGCGGGGTGGGAGGGGGCCTCTCTGGTCTGCGACCTGCCCCCTTTGCCCAACAGTTCCTGTTTTTGACTTGAAGAGAGGTGCCCCGTGGGGGCTACCCCACCTCCCCAACCCAGAGTAAGGACGGGTTGGAAGTCGGTGGACAAATCAGAATGTGGACCTAGCCTGTGTACCCTAGGGAGAGAGAGGTGGGATTCCGACTCTGGAGGTATGGGTTAGGGCCTCTGCCTTCCATCGACATGTATCTGACCTCCGGAGCTCAAGCCCCCCCCCCCCACTTTTCTCTCACTGGTAACAAGATATCAATAAACTTATTTTTCATACAATTAACTTTAAGGCTCTGAGACAAGCCTTGGGAATCCAGCACTTAAACGGTCTCAACCCTTCCCAGACAGGCCACACCTTCTCAGGCAAGGTCACACCTCCTGAATTTGGAGGTTGATGGTTGATTTTACAACTTTAGTTATTAAACTTGGTATGGCTGTGCAGTGGGCCAGGTTGTAATCACAACTACCCAGAATGCTGGGACAGATATCGAACCCTTGTTTTTTTTTTTTTTTTTTTTGGTCTTTTTGAGACAGGGTCTCCCTGTAGACCCCAGCGTCCTGGAACTCACTCTGTAGACCAGGCTGGGCCTGTGAACTCACCAAAGATCCACCTGCCCTGCCTCCCAAGATGCTAGGATTAAAGGTGTGCGCCACCACACCCGGCTCAGATATCGAACCCTTGTCTGAAAAAAAAAAATCTCCAAAGAATGTTTCACACTTCAGGGTTCATTAATGTTCATGAAGAAGGTCTCTAAAGAGTGAGCTGTAAGGTAAAGCAACTGTGATGATTTAGGGCAGGACAGGCTGCCTGAGGGTCAGATTCCCAAGACACCTGCAGAACAAAAAATGGGCTTCTAGTTAGTATGTTTTAAGAACTTTGGGCAAGGAGCATGGTTCATTGTTGCAATCCCAGCACTCAGGAGGCAAAAACAAGATTGCCATGGTTCGAGGCCAGCCTGTGTTTATCGTCATAGTAAAACCTCACCCACATTTCTTTAAAATGTTATGTGTAGCCAGCTGGGTGGTGCACACCGGGGTGACACACACCTTTAAGCCTAGCACCCAGGAGGCAGAAGCAGGTGGATCTCTGTGAGTTCAAGGCCAGCCTGGTCTACAGAGTGAGTTCCAGGCCAGCTGGGGCTATAGGGAGACCCTGTCTCAAAAAGACAAAAAAAAAAAATTATGTGTATGTGTATGTTGCTGCTTGCATGTGTGTGAATGCACCATGTGCATGCAATGCCCACGGAGGTCAGAAGAGGGCGTGGGATTCCCTGGAACTGGAGTTATAATTCCAGTTGTTAGCCACCATGTAGGTGCTGGGAATCGAACCCCAGTCCTCTGCAAGAGCAGTCGGTGCTCCTAACCCCTGAGCCATCTCTCCAGCCCCCACGTTTCTTTTTTAAAGCCAGGCATAATGATTTATTTCTCTAATCTCAGGGCTCAGGGGACTGAGGCAGGAGGATCCAGATTTTCAACCCAGTCTAGGCTACATAGTAAGATCCTTTCTCAAACAAAACAACAAAGATAATTGGCTGGTGCTCTGTCTTCGTGGTAAAGCGCTAAGCATAAGGCTGGATTCCACGCCAGCACCAAAAATAAGCAAGTAAATAAATAGTACACGTACCCGACTGTGAACATAGTATCTCTTAGGAAACTGCAAAAAACGTCATTTTTTTTTAAAGGGAGAAAAATGTTAAAATAATAACAGGTGGTAGGTAAAATTGTGAAACAAATAGCAGAAAACCAGGGCTTCTGCGACATCCCTGGGACCGAAGAAGAAAGCACGCAGCCGCCTCGGCGTGCAAACCAATGGATGCAAACTAGCTAGACGTGCAGATATTTCCGAGAGCATTCAACAGGGACGGGGGTGTGGAGGGAGGGAGGGAGGGATGCGAGCTACAACCTAGTGACAGACAACGTTTCTGCCCCAAAGCCCGGGGAAGCAAACATGGGAGCGCCCAAAGCCAGGCTGGGCCCACCAGGTATTAAGCCCTCAAGGTTGGGGAAAGACGCTCTGCACTTCCCTCCCCAGCAACTGCCGCTGGCTGGCCAACTCCTGGCTCCCTCCTCCATCCAAATCCGAGATCAACAAGACCACCCTCCCCCACCCCACCAAAAAAAAAAAAAATCCCGATTGCAAGCACGTAAAGAAAGTTGGGGGGGGGGAGGGCGGCAGCGGGAATCGGGAAGGCCTCCCCCAATCCTCCAAGCAACGGAAGTGCGTCACTTCGTCCATCTCGCAAACCATGTTGGGAGTTGTAGTGAAATGGCGGGGCGCACAGAAACGCCAATAGCTTAACCCTTCGGAGACCAAAGCAAGCGTACAGTAGGAACTTGAGATGGAAGGAGCCCAGTCCCCTCACACACACCTTGAGCAGATGCGGAAACTGAGGCAGGCAGCTGGCTCGGAAGGCTTCAGTCCTCTTCACTCCTACGACGACCTCTCCTGAGGCTAGGACCTGAGATTCTGGAGGACAAAGTAGACACCCCTCTCCAATCCAGCTGCTTGCTTCCCTCCCCTTGGAACCATCCAATCAGAGCCTCTCCGCCCCGTCCCAAGAGCAGGTCCCTTTCTAACCCGCCATTGGCCCTTCTTTGAGGGGCGGAGATTCTCAGAGAGGGTTAGAGTGTTGTCCAAAGCTGCTCAGCAAATCAAAGCAAAAATTGCATGCCAGGAACCGAGCGGAGAGTCTCGCCTGTAATCCCAGCACTAGGGAGGCTGAAGCAGGAGGGTTGCTGCGAGTTGGAGACCAGCCTGGGCCAGCCTTGTCTCATAAAAAGGCATGCCCAACAATTGTCCACCCAAAGTAGTTATGAATCTGTGATCACGCCTGATCATTCATACCACAACCCCTCATCCCCTTCTCCCTCAACCCAGTGCACATAATGAGGCTTGTGCATGGAGAGCCTCAGTGAGCAAGACCCACTCCGAACCCCTCTGCCCGCCCGTCCCCTTTAAGAAGCAGCCCCGGCGGGACTACATTTCCCAGAAGGCTTTGCATGCACGTTATGTAACTTTCCCTGCGAAGCGGCCTCTGGGGCAGAAGAAGGAGGTGGAGGCGGCGGCGGCCTTTGCAGCGGCGGCGGCGGGAGCGGCGGGAGCCCGGGGCGGCGGCGCCCGCGGCCCATCGCGGAGCGGGAGGTGTGCGCCTCGGCTGGCGGCGCGGACCGGACGGGGGCGCCGAAGTGCCTGCGTCTCGCATTTCCACGGGAGGCGGGAGTGAGCAAAAAAAAAAAAAAAAAGAAAAGAAAAGAAAAAAAAGGCTGCGGGCCCAGGGGGCGGGGAAGGGGGGCCGGGCCTGAATCCGGCGGGGAGGCCGGATTGCCGGAGCGCGCGCCCGCCCCGGGGCCAGCGATCGAACGGCGGCGGCGGCGGCGCGCAGCAAACGTGGGCGGCGGGTGTCTAAGCAAGGGGGGGTGGACCTGGCGGCGGCGCTCGGGGGCGCCATGGCGTCTGTGCAAGCGTCCCGCCGCCAATGGTGTTATCTGTGCGACCTGCCCAAGATGCCGTGGGCCATGGTGTGGGACTTCAGCGAGGCCGTGTGCCGTGGCTGCGTGAATTTCGAGGGCGCGGACCGCATCGAGCTGCTCATCGACGCCGCCCGGCAGCTCAAGCGCAGCCACGTGCTCCCCGAGGGCCGCTCGCCGGGACCCCCGGCCCTCAAGCATCCGACCAGCAAGGACCTGGCGGCCGCGGGGTCCCAAGGCCCGCAGCTGCCACCCCCGCAGTCCCAGGCCCAGCCGTCGGGGACCGGAGGTGGCGTGTCAGCCCCGGACCGCTATGACAGGGCCACCTCCTCCGGCCGCCTGGCCCTGCCGTCACCCGCCTTGGAGTACACGCTGGGGTCCCGCCTGGCCAACGGGCTGGGCCGCGAGGAGGCCGTGGCGGAAGGGGCGCGCAGGGCCCTGCTTGGCTCCATGCCCAGCCTGATGCCCCCCGGGCTGCTGGCAGCTGCGGTGTCCGGCCTTGGAGGCCGAGCCCTGACGCTGGCACCAGGCTTAAGTCCTGCCCGTCCACTTTTCGGCTCCGATTTCGAGAAGGAGAAACAGCAGAGGAATGCGGACTGCTTGGCAGAACTGAACGAGGCCATGCGGGGCCGGGCAGAGGAATGGCATGGGCGCCCCAAAGCCGTGCGTGACCAGCTACTGGCCCTGTCGGCCTGTGCACCCTTCAATGTCCGCTTCAAGAAGGATCACGGCCTGGTTGGGAGGGTGTTCGCCTTCGACGCCACGGCCCGCCCTCCGGGCTACGAGTTCGAGCTCAAGCTTTTCACTGAATACCCCTGTGGTTCTGGCAACGTGTATGCGGGGGTCCTGGCTGTGGCTCGCCAGATGTTCCATGATGCTCTTCGGGAGCCCGGCAAGGCCCTGGCCTCATCTGGCTTCAAGTACCTCGAATATGAACGTCGCCATGGCTCGGGTGAATGGCGGCAGCTGGGAGAGCTGCTCACGGATGGGGTCCGCAGCTTCCGAGAGCCTGCGCCCGCCGAGGCGCTGCCCCAGCAGTACCCAGAACCGACCCCAGCGGCTCTGTGTGGCCCCCCACCGCGAGCCCCGTCCCGGAACCTGGCGCCCACGCCCCGACGGCGCAAGGCATCCCCCGAGCCTGAGGGCGAGTCCGCGGGGAAGATGACCACCGAGGAGCAGCAGCAGCGGCACTGGGTGGCCCCAGGTGGCCCGTACTCTGCAGAGACCCCTGGTGTGCCCTCGCCCATCGCCGCCCTGAAGAACGTGGCCGAGGCCCTGGGCCACTCGCCCAAGGACCCGGGTGGGGGCGGAGGCCCTGTGCGCGCAGGGGGTGCCAGCCCCGCAGCCTCCTCCACCACACAGCCACCCACCCAGCATCGCCTGGTGGCGCGCAATGGCGAGGCGGAAGTCAGTCCCACGGCGGGGGCTGAGGCTGTCAGCGGAGGTGGGAGCGGCACGGGGGCCACCCCCGGAGCCCCCTTGTGCTGCACGCTGTGCAGGGAGCGGCTGGAAGACACCCACTTCGTCCAGTGCCCCTCGGTGCCCGGACACAAGTTCTGCTTCCCTTGCTCCCGGGAGTTTATCAAGGCGCAGGGCCCGGCCGGAGAGGTGTACTGCCCGAGCGGAGAGAAATGTCCGCTGGTGGGATCCTCGGTCCCCTGGGCCTTCATGCAGGGTGAGATCGCCACCATCCTTGCTGGAGACATCAAGGTCAAGAAGGAACGGGACCCCTAGGCCGCCCGCCGTTGGCATCCGGCTCACCTCCCCTCCCCACTTGCCACCCCACCGCTGCTGCGGATAAATTATTCCCTACCCCCCCAACCCAGTGCCACCCCAACCCCTGTACATAACCCTTCCTCTGCCCAGATGGATCCCTGGGGTAGATGCATTGTGGGTGGGGGGGAGAACGCTTGTGGCTCCTGTCAGGGGGTGTTTGGGGTTCCCGGGCCCCTCCAGTTTCCCTCTCCCCTCCTTGGCTTGGCTTCCCTGCTGTTGGTAGTTGGGGGGCAGAGATACCCCACTTGTCCTTGAGAAGGGGGTCTCCTGAAAACTCGCTCTTTATAAACGAAGCAAAAGCATTTTATCGCCCCCCCCTTCCCTGCCCTTTTCCTCATTCAATAAACCGAAAGATGGGTTTGTTTTTTTCCTTCTTGGTCCCTTCAGTTGTGTGAGATGCTGCGCACCCTTTGGTGCTGACCCTGTCCTTCGAGGGAGAGGGCGACTGGGCTGCTCCACTAGGTGGCGCCCTTCGCCCGGCGGAGGCTGCTTGTGCCGGGAGCTGAGTTTGCAAGGCGCAGCACTGAGGCTCGGTGAAGGGACGGCTCCTGCGTGGAGGCCACCGACAAGTTCGGGAACAGCTTATGCTCAACATGTTGCTGGTCCTTATTTCATACCCACCTTGCATGGGGAGACCAGCAGGGAAGGGAAAGAGGTAACAGGGGGCTTCCTAGAGGGACCAGGCTTTTTTTTTTTTTTAATTTTTTTTTCTTTGTGTATGAGTGTACTGTCTGCATGTAGGTCTGTGCACCCGTGTCGTGCAATGCCGCGGAGGTCAGAAGAGGGCGTCGGATTCCCCTGGAACTGGAGTTCTCCTGGAATTGGAGCTTCAGACGGTTCTCATCCGCCATGTGGGTGCTGGGGATCAAACCCGGGTCCTCGGTAAGAGCGGTCGGCGCTCTTAACCGCTAGGCCATCTCTCCAGCCCCAGGGACCAGGCTTTTGACTGAGGTTAAACCTCTAGACGGACTGCCTAAAGAGAGGGAGTTTTACCTTTCTTGGCAAACAGGATGCATGCTAACAAGGTGACAGCTTCTTCAGGTGGTGCCCGAGAGGTGGGCACACCTGGGAAGACTGCAGGGCCCCGGTCCCTCTGTCTGCGGACAGTGGCGGCCACCCTAGAACACTGAGGAGCCGCGGCCGCCTCTGATGTGCGCGCGGCCTTGCTCCGCACCTGTCCTGAGTGACTGATGATTAACCAGGACTTCCTGCTCTCTGGCGTCACAAGGCGGGGCCTGACAGGCTGCGGCAAAACAGGGGTTAAAGGGAGGTGGGCGGCCCCAAGCACTTAGCCCCAAACCTCTGTGCGACCTCCCTGCGACCCTGAGGTTCCGGGAAGGGTTGGAAGGCTGAGCCAGAAAACAGCCAGTGCACAGGTTGCGTCCTACCGCTGCACAAGACCCAAGGGTGGCCCTGTCCTCACACCCCATGTGTTCCTTGCCTGAGACAGAACCCTAACTCAGGTGTGCCGTCAGGGACACACACACACACACACACACACACACACACACACCCTACCTGCATAAGCACTTGCCACCCTGGCATTTAAAAGATTGAGTTCTTGGGTTGGGGGTCCCAACCCCCACACCCCTGTAGTGACTATTCAAGTGCTCTGCCACCCCTGGCACTACCAGCCTGGGCCCAGGGCAGGGCTGGGAAAACCACCCCTGATTAAATACACCAGGTGATAAGCTGCACCAGGGGCAATGCTGAACTGAACGCCCCTCCCCCAGAAGTCTCCCTGATCCAGGGATGCAGACCCAAGCAATGGGGCTCTCCCCTTCCCCCCAAATCCTCAGGGATAGAGGCCTCCCCACACCTGGCCCCTGTGCTCCAGGAAGGGCTCATGAGCTATGGGAGACACCTGGTCCTTTAAGAGCAGCTGGTAGGTGGGTGGGGGGTAGGAGAGTCACCCCCAGCCTGGCTGCTGTGTATTCTAGATAGAGGTTGGGTTAACTATTAACCGAACAGACAGCCTGACCTGTCGGGGGGGGGGGCTGGGTCAGTCCCCCTGTCCCCAGTCATGGGGTGGGGCCAGGGTGGAGGGATTTGGGATTGATATTGGGAACCAGTGAATAGGCAAAGAAGCCAACAGGGAGAATGCAGAGCCATCTGGAGAAAGGTGGGAGAGGACAGAGAGATGTGGAGGAGAAGCTAGAGAAGGGTTCACAGTGAGGGCTGGGGCTCAGTGGTAGAGCTTTAGAGTTTACCAGTGGGGGGCTGGGGTGTGGCTCAGTGACAGAGCACCTGCCTAGAATCCCCCAGTGAGGGGCTGGGGTGTGGCTCAGTGACAGAGCCCCTGCCTAGAATCCCCCAGTGAGGGGCTGGGATGTGGCTCAGTGGTAGAGCCCCTGCCTAGAATCCCCCAGTGAGGGGCTGGGAGGTGGCTCAGTGGTAGAGCCCCTGCCTAGAAATCCCCCAGTGAGGGGCTGGGGGTTGTGGACAGTGGTAGAGCCCCTGCCTAGAATCCCCCAGTGAGGGGCTGGGAGGTGGCTCAGTGGCAGAGCCCCTGCCTAGCATCTATCAGGCCCTGACTTTCATTCCCAGCACCACACACATTTTTTTCTTTTCAAAAGACTTAATTCACTCAACTAGGTAGACGGGAGTGAGAGTCAGGAAAACGTGAAGTGAGAACAAGGTTGGTAGTATGATGCAATGGGTAATCGAGCGCGGAAACCAACAATGCCCAGAGAAATGCAGAGAGGAGAAAGACACAGAGACAGAGGAGATAGACACAGAGTCAGAGGAGAGAGAAACAGACAGGGGAGAGAGACACAGAGGAGAGAGAAACAGAGACAGAGGAGAGAGACACAGAGAGAGGAGAGAGACACAGAGACAGAGGAGAGACACAGAGACAGAGGAGAGAGACAGAGACAGAGACAGAGGAGAGAGACACAGAGACAGAGGAGAGAGAAACAGAGACAGGGGAGAGAGACACAGAGGAGAGAGAAACAGAGACAGAGGAGAGAGAGACAGAGACAGAGGAGAGGAGACAGAGGAGAGAGAGACACAGACAGAGGAGAGAGAAACAGAGACAGAGGAGAGAGAGACAGAGGAGAGAGAGACACAGAGACAGAGGAGAGAGAAAGAGACAGAGGAGAGAGAGACAGAGGGATGTAAGACGAGAAACAGAGACAGAGGAGAGAGAAACAGAGACAGAGGAGAGAGACACAGAGACAGAGGAGAGAAACAGAGACAGAGGAGACAGAGACAGAGGAGAGAGACAAAGAGGAGTGCGGGATGAGGTGCATAAAGATGCCCCAAACCTTAGTGCTGAGGAGGAGGAGGAGGAGAGGGAGGAAAGGAGGAGGACTCTCAAACTAGACCTGCTCAAACTAGAACAATCTTAGAAAACTGAAGACCCCTGGGAAGAAGGGCAAGGCTGAGCCTTTTGTAGTTCCTTGGTACCCGGTGCTGGGAATGGCCTCTCTGCATTACCTGCCCACCGGTCTAGCCCTCAGCTCCTCCGGGGAGCCCCCCTGACACCCCTGGCTGTGTAAGAAGCTCTCTCTTGGTTCCCTTACCCGCAGTCCCCTGCACTCCATCATCCCAACCCCAACCCTGACCATTTTGGATGGATCATGGCTCTCTGGCCCCTGGACTGCGAGCCCCCTAAGGAAAAGTTCAGAGCTGTATTGGTCGACACTGTTTGCTCCTCCCCCAGCATCAATAAATGGAGTCCTTTCCCTCAACAGAAATTTCTCAACTGCATTGGGTCACAAACTGTAGGTCAGACACTGGCTCAGAACAAGGAATCAGAATGTACTTTTTTTTTTCCCAGGGGCTAACATTTGAATGGGAAACGCAGACCCTTAAAATATGCCAGCCATAAAGCCATATGTGGTGGCTTCGTGACAGCAGGGGGTGACACATGTAACATACATCTAGGCGCACACACAACACTCATAATAAATATAAATAAAAATAACATTAAAGCTGGGCATGGTGGCGACCCCTTTAAATCCTAGCATTTGGGAAGGAGAGGCAGGTAAGATCTCTGTTCTGGTGAGTCCTCAAAGCTCACAGGCCTGCTCTACCAGAGACAAGATCCAGGCCAGCTGAGGACCTAAAGGGAGACCACATCTGTCTCAAAAAACCAAAAGGGGCTGGAAGAGAATGGCTACTGACGGATTAAACAGCAGCACCACCACCGCTCTTGCAGAGGATCCGAGGTTCCATCCCCAGCACCCACATGGCGGCCGAGAACCGTCTGAAACTCCAATTCCAGGAGAACTCAGTCCAGGGGAAATCCAACACCCTCCTCCGACCTCCGCGGGCATATTGCACGAACACATGGTGGCACAAATCCTGCATGCAGACAGTATACATTCATACCACACATACCAGAAATAAATAAAATTAAAAAAAAAATACCAAAAAAAAAAAAATGGTGGGGGCGCTTAAGGCCTGAGACAGGACAGAACAGGCATAGGAGGTAGAGGCTGGTGTTTTAGAAGCAGTTCATTGGGAACTGAAGGAGAAAGAGAGACCAGTAAAACAAGAGAAATCTATGTCTTACATGTGCAAAGGTCCTGAGGTAGGAAAAGGCTTTGGCTCCTCCCAGAAACAGTGGGGGGGGGCAGAGAACAGAGCAACTAGATGGACAGACAGATTCCCCAAAGGGACAGACAGACTCACAGATCCCCAGAAGGAAGGTCACCCAAGTACTGGAGAGCCATCAGGGATAGCAAATGCAAACCCACAGAGAGCAGTCTAGCAGAGAAGTCCTGGTTATCTTCCAAGAACCCTCCCCCATGTTCCGCAACTGATACATATCAATGAAAACACCGAAGCCCTCACGCAGGCTCTGGAAAAAAAAAAAAAAAAGACCGGCCCGCCAATCCTGCACCCTCTTCCCGTGGCGTGGCCTAGGCTCGACACCATCAGGCTAGAGGAAGCTGGCAGGCCCTTCCAAAAGGAAACCTTGGAGTGCTCGTGTGTGGGGGGGCGGGGTGGTGAAGAGCCGGGCGGTGGCATAGGGACTTGAGATGAGAGGAGTGTCGGAGGGGCAAGATTCTTATACGAAGCTCAGTGTGACTCTTTACCCATAACGATAAAATCGGAAGGGTGTGTCCCTTGCCCAATACATAGTAATAATGGGCTAACCTTTAATATACGAGCAAGCAGAAGCCAGGGGGGGTTGGGGGCTGACGCGGTCCTCGAGAAGCGGCCAAAGGCACAGCAAACAGCCAGAGAGCTTGTTTCCCACTCTGTGCGCACAGCTTGAACATGAAACACATTAGGAGACAAAGGGACAAAGTGTCATTTGAGAGCTCAGAGTTAGAAAGTGACTCACAGAAGAGCTGATTCGGAAGGTAGAGACTCATCAGAGAAATGAACTTGGCTACAGAAAGGAGGAAAAAAAAAAAAAGATGGAGAAATACGGGCCCAAATGCTGAGAAAGGAAAAGAAATGGCGACAGAAAGAAACCAAGTGGTTCAAATCCAGAGAGAGCTGGGCGGGCGAGAGGCTCTGTAACCCCAGCGCTTGGGGGGATCAGGAGGTCAGAATCAATGGGGGCTACACGGTGGTTGAGTGTGAGACTAGCCTGGGCTTTGTGAGAACATATCACTAGGAGCAAAAACAACCTTCGCACTCACCCCACCACACAAAAAAAAAAAAAAAAAAAAAAGAAAAGAAAGAAAGAAAAAGAAAAGAAGGGCTAGAGCTGGGCACGGGGATTCAATTGGCAGAATGCTTGGCTGGCACGCACGCAGCGCTGCATTCGGTCTCCATAGAAACCAGGCATGGTGGGTTCATGCCTGGCATCCCAGCATTAAGGACGTGGATGCTGGAGGATCAGAAGTTCAAAGTCATCCTGTCCTAGAGTATATTGTGAACTAGAGGCCAGCCTGAGCTACACCAGACCCTGGAGGGAGAAGAGAGAGACAGACAGAGAGACAGAGGCTCCAGGCTGAGGCCAAGATGGGGCCTTAGATGCAGGGCAGCTAGGGGCACGTCTCTGGTCTTTGGGCTGTGGTCCAGCAGGGCAGGGAGCAACCCTAAGGGCAGGGAGCAGGGGTGAGGGAGGTACCTCCGGATCCTCTTGTTTACCTGGGGCAGGCATGGCAAACAGGCGTCCGGCCTGGCCCACAGCAGCCAGGGTAGGATGGGCCGGGCCGCAGTCCTGGCACCAGTGGGCCGAACACGCCCACCTGTGGCCTGGGTGGTGAGTAACACACACAGGGGCAGCACCTGGGTAGATGGTGACACATGGACGGGCACAGTGACACACAGTGACCGATATAGGCAGATCCACAGTGGTGGGTCTGAGAGACAGAGTTGCGTAGTGCCACACACAGAAAGATGATGACAGGCTGGGTGACGGACAGTGACACGGAGACATAATCACACACTGATGTGCTGAAAGGGCCTGGGAAACAACAGAGAAGCCCACAGGACAGAAACACTGTGTGACAAACATGACCAGGTACCGCCTCCCATAGCCAGGAGGTGTGGGAGGGTCCTCTAGAAGGGGGCCAAGTCTGAGCCAGATGACCTACCTAGGATACCACTCTCTGGCTATGTGACTCTGTGCAAACCCCTGCACCTTTCCCTGGGTCAGTTTTTACCCATTATAAAGTAGGGGGCCCTGGGAAGGGATTATTTAATCATCTTTAATCCCAGCAGAGGAGGCAGAGGCAGGTGGATCTCTGTGAGTTCAAGGCCAACCTGGTCTACATAACCAGTTCCAGGCTAGCTGGGGCTACAGGGAGACTCGGTCTCAAAAAGACTAAAACAGTGGCCGGGTGTGGCAATTCCAGCACTTGCGAGGCTGAGGCAGGCAGATCTCTGTGAGTCCAAGGCCAGCCTGGTCTACATAAAGAGCTCCAGGCCAGCTGGGACTAAAGGGAGACCCTGTCTCAAAAAGACAAAAAAAAAAAAAAAAAAAAAAAGACATAAAACAAAAAATTTTTCAATGTATGTGAGTGTTTTTTGTCCTACATGCAGGTAAGTGTACCCAAGTATGCAGTGATTGAGATCAGAAAATGGATCCCCTAGAACTGGAGTTATGGAAGGTTTTTATTTGCTATGTGGGTGCTGGAAACGAACCCTGGTCCTCTGCAGAGCAGCCAGTGTACTTAAACACTGAGCCATCTAACCAGCCCATTACATGCCAATGTTTTAAAAATATTTAAAAAAAAAAAAAAGAAAGAATTTTTTTTTTTTATTTTATATATTATATATATGCATTATATATTTTCTATATATAATATATGCATCTATAAATGCAGCATTACATATTTTTTAAGTTAATTCTTTGAGAATTTCATACAATGTGTTTTGAAGATCCTGTTTCACCCGAGCATTCTACCTGGTAACGTCGCTATCCAGCCCTCCTCCCCAGCCTCCCTAGTGCCCAGATCACAGGTGATTCCTCACAGGGCCCATCAGGTGGGGTCCCCCACACCTTCACCTCAAACCTTAGGATGCAGCTGGAACCCCAGGGTGCTCTGCCTCAGTTTCCCACCCACAGGTCCCTTCCTTGCACCCTGTCACCTCAGCCCCATAGCCCAGTCCTCCCTGTGTCCTTATGGCCCCTCCTTCACCCCTTGGCGTCCTCAAGTCTGTCCACGCATCCCACGTCTGACCGACCGTGGTACTTTTCCACGTTGGACATCAGCCTGCTGTCCCTGGGGTGAGGGTCACACCTGCCCACGCCAGGCCACCAGACACCCCAACGGATGGTCCCACCCTCCTCTAAGGACCCTACAACAACACCCAGCCTCTTGGGCCACCTAAGGTCCCCAGTGAGGCGGCCTGAGGCCCAGAGCCTGGGGACAGGAGGCTGCCTTGAAAGCGTCTTTCAACCTCGGCTCCTCCTGCGGAATAATATTTGGGCTGTTGGCCGGGGGTGGGGGCCAGATCCGGAGGCCGCCGGGGAGAAGCCAGCAACCGCAGGGCTTCCTGCCTCGGGCCGGCGACCCCCAGGCCCGGGGGAGGGCTGGGGCCCGGGGAGACTGAGGGCCTTTCTCTCTGTCTCTCTCTGTCTCTCTCTCTCTCTCTGTCTCTCTCTGTCTCTCTCTCTCTCTCTCTCTCTCTCTCTCGGCCCCAGTTGTTTTTTCCAGGAACAGGAGGAATTCCCCAGGCCTGCCCAGGACAGCCAGGCTGGAGGGACTGGCTGACAACTGGGAGCCAGCAAGGCAGGGGGCGGGGGCGACACGCAGCCTGCAAAAGGCGGGGACTGGGACAGAGATGGAGGGACCTGCCTAGCCTGGCAGGTAGAGGCGGAACAGGGCAGGGAGGGAGGCGGGAGAAGAAAGACAAGGAAGGATCCAGAAGGGGTGGCGGAGAAACACCCCCTGCAAGAGCCGAGCTGGAGAGAGGGAGGGAATGTTGAAGAAATGACGGCCTAGCTCAGTAGGTAGAGCCCTGCCATACCATGCACGAAGCCCTGGGTTCATCGCCTTGTGAGTGGAATGTGGTTGTGCACCTCTGAAATTCTGACGCTTGGAAAGCTGAGGCAGGAGGATTGCCACGAGCTCAGGACAGCCTGGGCTAGAGTGTAAGACCCTCTTCTTATTAAATATATAAAATAAAGACAAGGGCGGTGGCGCACGCCTTTATCCCAGCAAACTCTGGAGGCAAGAAGGCAGGCATCTCTGGATTGAGTTCAAAGCCAGACTGGTCTTACATAGTGAGACTCCAAAGGACAGCTGGGGCTAAACAGGGAGACCTGTTTTATTATCTTATTTATATTTTTATGTAGTACTGAGTGTACTGTCTGCATGTAGGTTGGTGCATCCCAGTGTCATGCAATGTTCAGAGGTCAGAAGAGGGTGTCAGCTTTTTTTGATTCCCCTGAACTATAGGGTTCTTAGGAATAAGAACAATCCTGGAACTAACGGTTTTTAGCTGCATGTGGGAGGAGACCCTGTTATTTTGTTTTTGTTTTTTGTTTTTGTCTTTCGAGACAGGGCTCAATCCATGTAGCCCCATAGCTGTCCTGGAACTTAACTCTGTAGAACCAGGACTGGCCTGAAATCAACAAAGATCCCGCCTGCATCCTGCTACCCAAGGAGACCCTGTTTTAAAAAACCAAAATAATTAAATAAATACATAAGTAAACAAATAGCCCACCATTTTGGGGTATGTCTTTAGTCCCAGCACTCTGGAAGCACAGGCACTTGGATTTTTCTAAGTTTGAGGTCAGTCCTAGTCTATCTACCCAGTTTCACCTAAGTAGGAAGATCCTGTCTCATAAAAAATTAAAAAATTTGCCCAGCGTGGTGGTGCAATGCACTTTAATCCCAGCACTGGAGAGGCAGAGGCAGGCAAGAATCTCTGATGAGTCAAGGCCAGCCTGCCCTCTACACGAGGACAAGCCTCCATGAGGCTCCAAGCCACCTGGACTAAGGGGAGACCTGTCTCAAAAATAATTACGCTGGGGACGCAATAGTTAGCTTATATAAGTGAAAATATTGGTCCATAATAATGATAGCACAATGTCACAAACAGTATCAGGTACACAGGAATCTGATACACTGAGACTCTGAACAGTTACCCAGATTACAGATGGATGCACACAACTCCGATACCAGTCCAAATTGAGGAGTTAAGGACAAGTCACACCCTTGCAGTAAAGACTTCAAGACGCCCAACAGGAATAAGAGTCTATGAGCCCACAGAACACAGAGACTGGGGAGAGGGCTCAAGCATTTAGGACACACTGGCTATGTTTCCAGAGGACCTGGGTCTGGCTTCCAGCACCCAAAGACACTTCACAATAACCCATACTGCACCTCATTATTCCAGCGAACCCAACACTCTCCTTATCATGACCTCTTAATAAGGGAGAGGGCATAAGGACATTGCACGTGGTGTACTATTAATGGAACACATGCGGGCAAGAACTCATATATCACTTATAGAAAAATAAAACAATCTTAAGATGGAGACACATCTCACAATCCACGAGTACTTCCTTCCTTCATTCTTTCCCACAGGTTCCTGGAGTCTCAGAGTTTCAGGTGTTGTCTGGGAAGTGGGGGGGGTGGGGCGATGGCACCTATGATCACCTGGAGAGACAACCTCTACCCTCCCCCCTGCTGCCCCACTGCTGCGGAGGGCTGCTATCTGTGAACAAACTGTCCTTGGGGTCAGGGACAACTAAGAGCCGAAGGTTAGGTTGCTGCTACTCCCAGCCCCTCCCCCCCAGAGGCCACCAGCTGCCTGGGACAGGAAAGAGGACAGCACAGGCGAACACACATTTAGGTGTCCGTTCTCCACGGGGTC
This sequence comes from Rhizomys pruinosus, assembly GCA_009823505.1. Taxonomy (NCBI): domain Eukaryota; kingdom Metazoa; phylum Chordata; class Mammalia; order Rodentia; family Spalacidae; genus Rhizomys; species Rhizomys pruinosus. Next base: position 1,856,315 of record VZQC01015123.1, read on the forward strand.
CAACAAGGAAAAGAGACACTTGGAGACAGAAATGGTGCCTTTAATGGTCAAACACAGCCAACATCCCAAGTCCCAATTGGAAGTCCCTACACCCTCACCAGCCCTTTCTTGTGGCCAGGGTGGGAAATGGACATCAGAGGGAAAAAAACAAAACAAAAACAAAACAAAATCACAGGGTCTCCTCACCTCCACCCCTCACCCAACCCTCACCAAAGAGATGGTAAATGACAAGCCTGTGGTGGCCATTATAGTGTCTAACAACCCGCTACTAAGATGTCACCCTCCCAATATGCTCTCTAAGCATCCAGGGTTCAAAAGGAACCATGCAAGATGGCACCCAGCATGGTACCAAGAAGTCCACCAAGAAAGAAGTGATCCTGGCACACAGTGGGCTGGGAAAGACTTCACTGACATGTGTCACTGTCACACACTCAAAAAGTCAGTCAAGATGTCTGTCAGAGCATCCAAAGGGCCCAACAAGATATCATCCAACATAGCAGCCATCATGCACCCAGTGGATGAACCAGTGCCATCACTCAAATAGGGCAGCTTTCACAGCATACCCCAAGTCCACCAGGGTCCACGGCAGTTATCGCATTAGCCAATGGGTCATCACAGTAATAGACCACACAAGATGTTAAGGGTTAGGACAAGAAAAGTGTTTTTCCCGGAAGGATCAGGCCCCAAGAGCCTGATGTCAGTCAGGCTTGACCCCACCACTATGTTCCAATTGCCCCTGCTAGGAGGCATTAAGCAGAGAGCGTGAATAGAGGCTCTGGTAGTAGACCCCAGTCTCCCCACTCTCGGCCCCATAGCCCCCAAACCCCACGTCCAGTTTAGGAGGTGCTGGTGTCTGTTCTGACATCAGGTTGTTGATAGAGAAAGGATGATTAAAGTTGTAGGGTCCGTCCAACTTCAGTTCCCCTGGGAGCTCCAGGCCGGTGAAATAGGAGGTGGAGGAAGGGGGTGAAGCACAGTCCAGAGCCCCCACATCTTCCGCAGCCTGGGCCTCGGGCTCAGAGGGTGGAGGCTGGGGCTGACTGGCAGAGGTGACTGCGGCAGCAGCAGTCGTGCCGGTGGCAGAGGCTGCAGACCCTGGTGTGCCATTCCTGGAGGAGGACGGGGCGCCGTTCCCTTTCTTCACCTTCTCCTCCAGCTTGAAGCGCTTCTGGCGACGGAGGTAGCAACCGTTCTCAAACATGTTCCCGGAGCTGGGATGCAGGGCCCAGTAGGAACCTTTGCCCGGCTTGTCTGGGGAGCGGGCCACCTTGACAAAGCAGTCGTTGAAGGACAGTGAGTGGCGGATGGAGTTCTGCCAGCGCTGCTGGTTCTCCCGGTAGTAGGGGAAGAGGTCCATGATCCATTGGTAGATCTCACTCAGCGTCAGCATCTTGCCTGGCGCCTGCTGGATGGCCATGGTGATAAGCGAGATGTAGGAGTACGGGGGCTTGGCGTGGGCCAGCGGCCGGCGGTACCCCTTTGGCACCTCCTTTCCATGTACCAGGCCAGGCCCTGGCGCCCCGTAGCCCGAGCTGCTGCCTCCAGGGCTGCCAGTGGCACCCAGGCCTGGGAAGGTGGGCCCCAGGGGTGCAGTGGGAGCTGGGGGTGCCAGGGATCCTGTAGGCAGTGGGGACCCCGGAAGCCCGCCAGGAGGGTAGGGAGAGCTGAGAGGGTTCAAGGTCATGTAGGAGTTGAGAGGGGCCATGGTGGGCACAGGAGAGTACACCTGCAGGGTGGGGGGGAGAGAGGTCAGTGAGTAACGGCTCAACTAGTCAAAAGGAACACCTGGAGGCTACAAGAAAACTCACTCCCAAGTTTCCCCAAAATAGGTTTTGGTTGGCTTTAGAGACAGGGTTTCACATAGGACAGGCCAGATTCGAGCTCACTGTATGGCCAAGGAAGACCCTCAACTCCAAACACTCCTGTCTTCACTCTCTGGGATAATAGGTATATGTCTGTTTTTCTTTTCTTCTTTTTTTTTTTTCTTTTTCTTTTGGTCTTTTTGAGACAGCCTCTCCCTTTAGTCCCAGCTGGCCTGGAGCTGGGTTGGTAGACCAGGCTGGCCTTGAACACACAGAGGTCTGCCTGCCTCTGCCTCCAGAGTGCTGGGATTAAAGAAGGGCACTACCATGCCCAGCATGAGATACCATCTTAAAATAAAAAATAGTAAGAGGGGCTGAGGTGTGACATACTGGTAGAGCACCTGCCTAGAATCCCCCAGTGAGGGGCTGGGGTGTGGCTCAGTGGCAGAGCCCCTCCTGGAATCCCCAGTGAGGGCTGAGTGTGGTGGGCTCCAGTGGTAGAGCACCTGCCTAGAATAACCCCAAGTGAGGGGCTGGGTGTGGCTCAGTGGCAGAGTACACCTGCCTAGAATCCCCCATGAGGGGCTGGGGTGTGGCTCATGGTAGAGCACCTGCCTAGAATCCCCCAGTGAGGGGCTGGGTGTGGCTCAGTGGCAGAGCCCCTGCCTAGAATCCCCCAGTGAGGGGCTAGGGTGTGTGCTCAGTGGTAGAGCACCTGCCTAGAATCCCCCAGTGAGGGCTGGGGTGTGCTCGTGAGAGCCCGTAATCGCCCCAGTGGAGGGGCTGGAGTGGGCTCAGTGGAGGCCCGCCTAGAGCGTGCGTGTTTCAAGGTAGGCCGCTACGATCGTGGCTGGAGTGCTCGTGTAGAGCTCCTTGAATCCCCCAGGGAGGGGCTATGGGGTGTTGCTCAGTGGTAGAAGCACCTTCCTGGAATCCCCAGTGAGTGGGCTGGGGGTGGCTCAAGTGGTAGAATGCTTGTACCAAGCATATCAGAAGGCTTTGGCTCAATCTCTAGGAAGAAGAAAAAGAAGAGATTTCATTAACCCTTTGTGCTTTCTGTGAGTTTTCCAGTGATCCCTGCCATGTGCTACCCCAACAGGCAGTGTGCTCATATCCAGGAGGTGTCTGACAAATGTAGAAAAGTGTCCCTGGCCAGGCGTGGTGGCGTACACCTTTAATCCTAGCACTGGGGTTGGCAGAGGCAGGCAGATCTTTGTGAGTTCCAGGCCAGCTGGGGGCTACAGGGAGACCCTGATCTTGAAAGGACCAAAAAAACAAAAAAAAAAAAAAGTGCACTGTAAAAACATTTACTTATTTATTTTGATTTTATTTATTTTTGGTCTTTTTCTCGAGACAAAGGTCTCCCTTTAGTCCCAGCTGGCCTGGGACTTGCTCTGTAACCAAGGCTGGCCTTTGAACTCACAGAGATCTGATCTCCTGAGTGCTAGGACTAAAGAGCGGTGTGCTACCACCGGCCTGGCTGCCCATTTACTTTTTTATTTTTGAGGCAGTCTCACTGTAATACCATCTGGAATTTTCCTCCTCTTCTCCTCCTCCTCTTCCCCCTCTTCTTTTTCTTCTATTTTGGTTTTCTTGACATAGGGTCTCCTTGTAGTCACAGCTCTCCTGGAACTCCCTATGTAGACCAGGCTGGCCTTGAACTCACAGAAATCTGCCTGCCTCTGCTTCAGGAGTGCTGGGACTAAAGGCGTGGACCACCCTTGGTCTAGTTTCACTCTTCTTTTTTTTTAATTTTTTTTTTTTTATTTATTCTTGCATGTGTGGGAATGTACTGTCTGCATGATAGTTTGTGCACCCGTGTACGTGCCAATGCTGGTGGTCAGAAGGGGGTGTCAGAATTCCCTGGAACTGGAAGTCAGAAGACGCTCCCCTCCGCCATGTGGAGTGCTGAGAGATTGAACACGGGTACCTGTTGCAAAGAGCAACACAGTCGCCGCTCTTAAGGTCTAGGCCATCTCTCCCAGCCCCTTATATGCAATTTCTTAAACCATGTTACGTTATACTTGTCAGTGCATGTGAATTTCCCCGGGTCCACTGAAATCACAGGCACCATAAAAGACCAGGTGTTGCCAGTGATATCCTGCTCTATGGGGGCCAGTCCTTTGGNATATATAAATAAGACAAGGGCGGTGGCGCACGCCTTTAATCCCAGCACTCTGGAGGCAGAGGCAGGCGGATCTCTGTGAGTTCAAAGCCAGCCTGGTCTACATAGTGAGCTCCAAGGCAGCTGGGGCTACAGGGAGACCCTGTTTTATTTACTTATTTATTTTTTATGTGTATGAGTGTACTGTCTGCATGTAGGTTGGTGCACCCGTGTCATGCAATGCTTCAGAGGTCAGAAGAGGGTGTCGAGGGCGTTGAATTCCCCTGGAACTTGGGTTCTTAGGAACTAAGAACATCCTGGAACTAAAACGGTTTTTAGCTGCCATGTGGGGGAGACCCTGTTTTTTTGTTTTTGTTTTTGTTTTTGTCTTTTCGAGACAGGGTCTCTCTGTAGCCCCAGCTGTCCTGGAACTCACTCTGTAGACCAGGCTGGCCTTGAACTCACAAAGATCCGCCTGCCTCTGCCTCCCAAGGAGACCCTGTTTTAAAAAGACCAAAATAAAATTAAATAAATACATAAGTAAACAAATAGCCCACCATTTTGGGGTATGTCTTTAGTCCCAGCACTCTGGAAGCACAGGCACTTGGATTTTTCTAAGTTTGAGGTCAGTCTAGTCTATCTACCCAGTTTCACTAAGTAGTGAGATCCTGTCTCTAAAAAAATAAATAAATTGCCCAGCGTGGTGGTGCATGCCTTTAATCCCAGCACTGGGGAGGCAGAGGCAGGCAGATGTCTGTGAGTTCAAGGCCAGCCTGCTCTACAGAGCAAGCTCCAGAGCTCCAAGCCACCTGGGACTAAAGGGAGACCCTGTCTCAAAAATACCATAATAAATAAATAGCCACAAACACAAACAGTATACAGGTACACAGGAATCTGATACACTGAGACTCTGAACAGTTACCCAGATTACAGATGGATGCACACACCCACACAATTGAGGAGTTAAAGACAAGTCACACCTTGCAGTAGACTTCAAGACGCCCAACAGGATAAGAGTCTATGAGCCACAGAACACAGAGACTGGAGAGAGGGCTCAGCATTTAGGAACACTGGCTATGTTTCCAGAGGACCTGGGTCTGGCTCTCAGCACCCACACAGCACTTCACAACTAACCATCTGCAACTCTAGTTCCAGGAACCCAACACTCTCTTCTGACCTCTAAGGGCATAAGGCATGCACGTGGTGTACATATGGACACATGCGAGCAAGACTCATACACATAAAATAAAAACAAATCTAAGAATGGAGACACAGTCTCACAATCCCACGAGTCTTCCTTCCTTCATTCTTTCCCACAGGTTCCTGGAGTCTCAGAGTTTCAGGTGTGTGTCTGGGAAGTGGGGGGGGTGGGGCGATGGCCTTGATCACTGCAGAGACACCTCTCCCCTCCCCCCTGCTGCCCCACTGCTGCGGGGGCTGCTATCTGTGAACAAACTGTCCTTGGGGTCAGGGACAACTAAGAGCCGAAGGTTAGGTTGCTGCTACTCCCAGCCCCTCCCCCCCAGAGGCCACCAGCTGCCTGGGACAGGAAAGAGGACAGCACAGGCGAACACACATTTAGGTGTCCGTTCTCCACGGGGTCCAACAAGGAAAAGAGACACTTGGAGACAGAAATGGTGCCTTTAATGGTCAAACACAGCCAACATCCCAAGTCCCAATTGGAAGTCCCTACACCCTCACCAGCCCTTTCTTGTGGCCAGGGTGGGAAATGGACATCAGAGGGAAAAAAACAAAACAAAATCACAGGGTCTCCTCACCTCCACCCCTCACCCAACCCTCACCAAAGAGATGGTAAATGACAAGCCTGTGGTGGCCATTATAGTGTCTAACAACCCGCTACTAAGATGTCACCCTCCCAATATGCTCTCTAAGCATCCAGGGTTCAAAAGGAACCATGCAAGATGGCACCCAGCATGGTACCAAGAAGTCCACCAAGAAAGAAGTGATCCTGGCACACAGTGGGCTGGGAAAGACTTCACTGACATGTGTCATTGTCACACACTCAAAAAGTCAGTCAAGATGTCTGTCAGAGCATCCAAAGGGCCCAACAAGATATCATCCAACATAGCAGCCATCATGCACCCAGTGGGTGAACCAGTGCCATCACTCAAATAGGGCAGCTTTCACAGCATACCCCAAGTCCACCAGGGTCCACGGCAGTTATCGCATTAGCCAATGGGTCATCACAGTAATAGACCACACAAGATGTTAAGGGTTAGGACAAGAAAAGTGTTTTTCCCGGAAGGATCAGGCCCCAAGAGCCTGATGTCAGTCAGGCTTGACCCCACCACTATGTTCCAATTGCCCCTGCTAGGATGCATTAAGCAGAGAGCGTGAATAGAGGCTCTGGTAGTAGACCCCAGTCTCCCCACTCTCGGCCCCATAGCCCCCAAACCCCACGTCCAGTTTAGGAGGTGCTGGTGTCTGTTCTGACATCAGGTTGTTGATAGAGAAAGGATGATTAAAGTTGTAGGGTCCGTCCAACTTCAGTTCCCCTGGGAGCTCCAGGCCGGTGAAATAGGAGGTGGAGGAAGGGGGTGAAGCGCAGTCCAGAGCCCCCACATCTTCCGCAGCCTGGGCCTCGGGCTCAGAGGGTGGAGGCTGGGGCTGACTGTCAGAGGTGACTGCGCAGCAGCATACGTGCCGGTGGCAGAGGGCTGCAGACCCTGGTGTGCCATTGCCTGAGGAGGAGAGGGCGCCGTTTCCCTTTCTTCACCTTCTCCTCCAGCTTGAAGCGCTTCTGGCGACGGAGGTAGCAACCGTTCTCAAACATGTTCCCGGAGCTGGGTGCAGGGCCCAGTAGGAGACCTTTGCCCGGCTTGTCTGGGGAGCGGGCCACCTTGACAAAGCAGTCATTGAAGGACAGCTGAGTGGCGATGGAGTTCTGCAGCGCTGCTGGGTCTCCTCGGTAGTAGGGGAAGAGGTCCATGATCCATTGGTAGATCTCACTCAGCGTCAGCATCTTGCCTGGCGCCTGCTGGATGGCCATGGTGATAAGCGAGATGTAGGAGTACGGGGGCTTGGCGTGGGCCAGCGGCCGGCGGTACCCCTTTGGCACCTCCTTTCCATGTACCAGGCCAGGCCCTGGCGCCTCTCGTCTAGCCCGAGCATGCTGCCTCCAGGGCTGCTCTGTGCAACCCAGCCCGGGAAAGGTGCGGCGCACCAGGGTGCAGTGGGGAGCTGGAGGGTGCCATGGGACCGGTGCAGTGGGGACCCCGGAAGCCCGCCAGGAGGGTAGGGAGAGCTGAGAGGGTTCAAGGTCATGTAGGAGTTGAGAGGGGCCATGGTGGGCACAGGAGAGTACACCTGCAGGGTTGGGGGAGAGAGGTTCAGTGAGTAACGGTCTCAACAGTCAAAAGGAACACCTGAAGGCTACAAGAAAACTCACTCCCAAGTTTCCTCCCAGAAATAGTTTTGGGTTGGCTTTGAGACAGGGGTTTCACATTAGGACAGGCCAGATTCAGCTCCACTGTAATTGGCCAAGGAAGACCCCAACTCCAAACACTCCTGTCTTCACGTCTCGGGAGTAATAGTATATGTCTGTTTTCTTTCCTTCTGTTTTTTTTTTTTCTTTTCTTTTGGTTTTTTGCAGACAAGACCTATTACACCAATCCCAGCTGGCCTGGACCTGGGTTTGGTTAGACCAGGCTGGCCTTGAAAACACACAGAGGTCCTGGCCTGCCTCTCCGCCCAGAGTGCTGGGTTTGAAGAAGGGCAACTACCATGCCCAGCATGAGGATACCATCTTAAAATAAAAAATAGTAAGAGGGAGGGAGGGTGTGACATACTGTAGAGCACCTGCCTAGAAACCCCAGTGAGGGGCTGGGATGTGACTCAGTGGCAGAGACACCTGCCTAGAATCCCCCAGTGAGGTGGTGGATGTTAGTGCGCTCAGTGGTAGAGCCTGGCTAGGATCCCCAGTGAGGGGCTGGGGTGTAGCCTCGAAGTGGCAGAGCCCCTGCGCCGGGAATCCCCCAGGAGGGGCTGATGTGTGTGCTCAGTGGTAGAGCAACCGCCTAAATCCCCCAGTGAGAGCTGGGGTGTGGCTCGTGCCCGATGAGCCGCTGGCTAAACTCGCCCCAGTGGCTAGGGCTGGTAGTGGGCTCAGTGGAGGCCCCTGGCCTAGAACCCCCAGAAGGGGCTGAGGGTGTGTCTCAATGGTAGAGCACTCGCGACCTAGAATCCGCCCAGTGAGTGGCTGGAGGTGTGGGCTCAGTTAGAGAATCTGCCTTGAATCCCCCAGTGTAGGGGCTGGGTTTGCTCAGTGTGTAGGAGCACCTTCTATGAATCCCCCAGTGAGGGGCTGGGGGGTGGCCCAAGTTGTAGAATGCTTGTCCAGCATTCAGAAGGCTTTGGGCTCAATCTCTAGGAAGAGAAAAAGAAAGATTTCATTAACCCTTTGTGCTTTCTGTGAGTTTTCCAGTGATCCCTGCCATGTGCTACCCCAACAGGCAGTGTGCTCATATCCAGGAGGTGTCTGACAATTAGAAAAGGTCGTCCCTTGTCCAGAGCTGGTGGCGTGACACCTTAATCCTAGCACTCGGGGTTGGTCAGAGGCAGGCAATTTTGATGAGTTTCCAGGCCAGCTGGGGACTACAACAGGAGAGACCAGTCATTGAAGGAAAAAAAAAAAAAAAAAAAAAGTGTCCACTGTCCCCATATACTGGTATTTATTTTGATTTATTTATTTTTGGTCTTTTTTGAACAAGGTCTCCCTTTAGTCCCAAGCTGTCGGAGCTCGCTATGTAAACCACGCTAGCCTCAAACTCACAGAAGCATCTGTTCCTCCATGAGTTGCTTAGGGACTAAAGCGTCTGCTACCACGCCTCACCCATACTTTTTTTTTAAATTGTTTTGAGGCCAGTTCTCACTGTATACCATCTGGAATTTTCCTTTTCTATTCTCCGCTTTCCTTTTTTTTCTCTCTTTCATTATTGGTATTTCTTGACATAGAGGATATATGCTCTTATTAGTGCACAGCTCTATAGGGAGATCCTCCCATATTTGTTAGACAGGGCGTAGGCCTTGAACTCACAGGGAAAATCTGCCTGCCTCTGACTTCAGAGTGCATGGACATAACTAAGGTGTGGACCACCACACTTGGCTCTAGAATTCACTACCTTCTTTTTTTTAATTTTTTTTTTTATTAATTCTTTGCATGGTGTGGGTGACTGTCTGGCATGTGTAGCTGTGCACCCGTGACGTTGCAATCTGTGGAGGTCAAAAGGGAGGGCATCATTCCCCCTGGAACTGGAGTTAGACGCTCTCAGCCGCCATGTGGGTGCTGAAGGAATTGAAACGCGGGGTCCTTGCAAGAGCACGTCGGGGCCTACTTAACCTCCTCCGCCCGGCATCTCTTCCGAGCCCCCTATTATGCAATTTCTGAAGACATGTTAGTTATATTGTCAGCGGAATGTAATCCGAAGTCCATCTGAAATGGCACAGGGCACTAAGACCGGTGTTGCCTCAGGATTCCTGCCTATTGGGCCAGTCTATTTGTTATGGAAATAACGGGCCATCACAGAACTCAGGGAATCTTCCCCCTTTTGAAAAGCCAGTACTGGTGGTGCACGCCTTTAATCCTTAGCAACTTTGGGAGCATGGGAGAGGCTTGAGGCAGGGGCGTGGAACCTCTTGATGACGTTTCAAGCCAGCTTCATATACATAGTGAGCTCCAGACGAGCTGGGAGCTACAGGGAAACCTTCGTCTCAAAAAAGACCAAAAAAACCCGAAAAAGCCAGAAGACTTACTGCAACGCACACACGCCCACCACACTCTCACTAAGTCCCATTCCCACCTTCTACCCTAAATTCCCAGGCCAGATGCCGTTCAGCACTGGCTCTGTCTTCCCTTGAGCCTTGTCAGGAGAGCCTAAACTTTGTGGTCTCTTAATTTGGGAGAGCGCGCAATCACCTAACAATACTAAGCAAAGATTGCTATTGTAACTAAGTTAGGGGCCAGCAAGATGGCTCGGTAAGTGTGGGTGCTTGCCACCAAGCCTGATAAGCTTAGGAGTTCAATCCCCTGGGACCAGAATAGTGGAAGGAAAGAATCAAATCCCAGATCTCATGCACACATCACACAATAACAAATAAGATAAAAATAAAAAAAAAAAAAAAATTTTTTTAATTCTATTTTTTTTAAAATATTATTTTTGTATGTGTCATGAGTGTACATGTTCTGCATGTAGGTGAGATGCCACCTGTGCGCGGCAATGCGTAGTGGAGGTCAGAAAGAGGGGTCGGATTCCCCTGGAACTGGACGTTTTAAAGATGGGTTCTTGCAGCCAAATGTGGGTGCTGGAATCAAACCCAGGATCCTGTGCATAGAAGCCCAGTCCCGGTGCTCTTACCTGCTGAGCCATCTCTCCAGCCCCAAAATAAAGTTTTTAAAAAAATGATCATTTTTCGCCGCCTAACGATTTCTGAAGTTCAATGACTTTTTTTTGGGGCGGATCATTTTGAGACAGGACTGTAGCCCCGAGGCTTGGGCCTGGAAGCTCACTCTGAATAGACCAGGCTGGCCTGAAGCTCACAAAGATCCACCTTGGCTTCTTGCGGCGTGCGAGTGCGTGTAGAAGGCCGTCGCCGCCACGCCAAGAGACTAATAGATCTATCACCTCTCAAGAATAGTGAGCGAGTGAGTGGGAAAATATGGTCCAGCGGTTAAGTGTGTGCCGGACTGGCTCTGCTGCAGAGGGACCCTTGGTTTGGGTGGTTGCGATCCCCAGCCACCGCTCAGTCGTGGATGAAGGAACAATCGTAGTCCAATTCCAGGAGAACCTCCAGTTCCAGAGGAATCTGACGCCTCTTTTCTGCCCTCCGGCGGCATTGCACGACAGGGAGTGCACAAACCTTACATACAGACAAGTACATTCATTCACACACGCAGAAAAAGAAAAAAAAAAACAAAGAAATATAATGGACATAACCCAATAGAAACTAGGTCAGGCATGGTAGCAAAAGCCTGTAATCCCAGCACTTGGGAAGGGCCAACAGAGAGCTCTCAAGAGTTCCATGTGTCAACCTGGTCTACATGATGAGTTCTAGGCTTGTCCAGGGTCACATAGCAAGATCTGTCTCAAAAAAGCTAAAACATGCCGGGCATGGTGGTGCTTGCCTTTAATCCTAGCATTTTGGAGTGAGCTCCAGGCCAGCTGGGACTAAAGGGAGACCCTGTCTCAAAAAATACCAAAAAAAAAGAAAAGAAAAAACATGAAATTGTTTGTAGTCTTCAATAATTTGTGATAGTGGTTCTGAGAACCCCCCCCCCAAATTGACAATTTGATTTGGAAATAATTGAGAGATCAATCAAAATTGGCCAACTCAGTTGAGAAATGGATTTACCTAATGATCAGTGATTTTCATGACAGGGTTTCATGTAGCTGAGGTCACCCTTGAGGTCCTGCAGGATCAGTAGTTGTCAATTTAATTCAGCAGTTAATATAAACCTCAAACATCTAATCAATGTATATATCTTTATCATCCCTTTAGGTATATAATTACCGGGGTTTTTTGTTATTTTTATTCAGAGACTCCTGTAGCTCAGGCTACCTAAAACTAAATATGTAGCCAAGGATAAACATCAACTTCTGCTCCTCCTGCTTCACCTTAAGTGTGAAGAGTTCACCTATGACCCACTGGGCTTGCCTTTGTTTTTTGAGACAGGGTCTCCCTGTAGCCCCCGCTGGCCTAGAACTCACCATGCTAGCATCTATCTCACAGAGATCTGCCTGCCTCTGCCTCCCAAGTGCTGGAATTAAAAACATGGACCAGCATTCCCTGCTTTTGGTTTTTGAGACAATGTCTCAGTGTAGCCCAGGGTGACCTCAAACTGATGATACAACCGCATTAGATTTCTGAGAGATGAAAGTACAGCTAAAACCTGCTGGAGGGGGGTTATTTTTTTGGCACTAATGATTTTTTTACCTAAGGCTCTTCAGAAACACTGTACCACTGAGCCATGCCCCCACCTCCTCAATGAGGGATTCTAGGCAGGTGCTCTACCACAGAGCCACACCCCAGCCCCTCACTGGGGGATTCTAGGCAGGTGCTCTACCACTGAGCCACACCCCAGCCCCTCACTGGGGGATTCTAGGCAGGTGCTCTACCACTGAGCCACACCCCAGCCCCTCACTGGGGGATTCTAGGCAGGTACTCTACCACTGAGCCACATTCCAGCCCCTCACTGGGGGAGTCTAGGTTGCTGTTCTACCACTGAGCCACACCCCCAGCCCATCACTGGTGGGTTTCAGCCAATCACTCCACCACTAAGCTAAACCCCATCACCAAAAATGGACCTCTCCATTTGCACGTAGACACACATAAATAAGTGCAATATTTTTATTTATTTATTTATTTTTTTTTTGGTCTTCTCGAGACAGGGTCTTCCTGGAGCCCCAGCTGTCCTGGAACTCACTCTGTAGACCAGGCTGCCCTTGAACTCACGAAGATCCTCCTGCCTCTGCCTCCCAAGTGCTAGGATTAAAGGTGTGTGCCACTATGCCTGGCAAGTGCAATATTGTTTTAACAAAGAAAATCACATTTCAGCCAAATATGTGTAAGTCTAAGAGTTCACTGTAAACTATACCATTATTCTACATGTTTAAAAAGTTTTCCTATTGTAAGAGAAAAATAAATCCACTTAGTTAAAATCATGAGAGACTGTATGATACAAGCCCTGCTCAGGGTCACTGGGATGCTCACCAGGTAAAAGTACTAGCCACCAATATGATGACTTTGATCCCTGGAACCCACATGCTGGAAGGAGAGAGTGGCCTTCTGCAGGCTGTGCACTGACCTCTACACTCATGCACACCCATGAACCACAAATAAATGTACTTAGAAAGTTTTCATAGGGGAGAATGTGCCTTATAGCTCCCGAAATCACTCAGGCTCAGCGTGGTGAAGTCTGACACTGTGTGGAGGCTGAGGCAGGAGGAGCAAGGTGTGTTGAAGTGCAGACTAGGCTGCAAAAGGAAATTCTTAAACCAGGTGTAGTGGCCCACGCCTTTAATCCCAGCACTAGGAGGCAGAGGCAGGCAGATCTTTAGAGTTCAAGGCCAGCTTGGTCTGCATAGTGAGCTCCAGTTCCAGCTGGAACTAAAAGGAGACCCTGTCTCAAAAGAATAAAATAGCCGGGTGTGGTGGCACACACCTTTAATCCTTGCACTCAGGAGGCAGAGGCAGGAAGGTCCCTGTGAGTTCAAGGCCAGCCTGGTCTATAGAGTGCGTTCCAGGACAGCTGGGGCTACAGAGAAACCCTGTCTCAGGGCTGGAGAGATGGCCTAGCGGTTAAGAGCTCAGACTGCTCTTGCAGATGACCCGGGTTCAATCCTCAGCACCCACATGGCGGTTGAGAACCGTCTTTAACTCTAGTTCCAGGGGAATCCGACACCCTCTTCTGACCTCCTGACCTCTGCGGCATTGCACAACATGGGTGCACAAACCTACATGCAGACAGTACATTCATACACATACGAAAATAAATAAAATTGTTAAAAAAAAAAGACCAATAAATAAATAGATAAATAAATAAAATCATACTCTCTGTATATTCTTTATTCAAGAAGAGTTTTTTGTTTGGTTATGTTTTGAGACAGCATCTCCCTGCAGCCTCAGCTGGCCTGGAACACACTATGTAGACCAGGCTGGCCTTGAACTCAGAGATCCACCTACCTCTGCCTCCTGAGTGCTGGGATTAAAGGTGTGCACCACCATGCCCAGCAAGTGGTTTTGTTTGGCAGTCTGTCTATGCAGCCCTTGCTGGCCTCTACGTGAGACCCTTCTGCAGCGCTCTCCCCCTCCCGGGTGCTGGGATTACAGGTGTGCACCTCCACACTCAGCTTTACAAGGTATTCATCCACTGCGTACACCTTGGAAGCATGTCACAGGTACCCTTTCTAATTCTTATACCCACATATGTCTGTGTGAAGGGGGTATGTGTGTGGGAGGATGAGCCATTTTTACTATTATACTGTCATTCCCTGTGGAGCTGAGGCTTCCATCCACGACCTCACATAGTCTAGATAAGTGCTCCACCACTGAGCCACCCCCAGCCCCTCACAGGGAGATTCTAGGCAGGTGGTCTACCACTGAGCCAAACCCCCAGCCCCTCACTGGGGGATTCTAGGCAGGGGTTCTACCACTGAGCCAAACCCCCAGCCCCTCACTGCGGGATTCTAGGCAGGGGTTCTACCACTGAGCCACACCCCAGCCCCTCACTGGGGGATTCTAGGCAGGTGCTCCACCGCTGAGCCAAACCCACAGCTCCTCACTGGGGGATTCTAGGCAGGGGCTCTACCACTGAGCCAAACCCGCAGCCCCTCATTGGGGG